>MU182191.1:48895-64583 GCA_016904865.1 Pissodes strobi
GCAAGAATTACATTGAATGTTGTACATACAGTAGCACAGTTGATGGTTGTATCCTTGACTACTAATGATAATGATTTAAATAATTAAAAATAATTTTAATGTTAAAAATATTCATCGAATTCAATGGCTGGCAATTTTTTGAACAATCATAGTCGGCTTAATATTTCGCAATCTGGGTAAAATGATATTTCAAAAATGTATATGTGTTGTGAACTACGCTTATGGTTCTATACATAATATATAAATATATAAAATATTATATAAACTTTGATCCTAGTGTTCAGCTTTCAGATTTGTGTAGGTAATTGAAGCTGGAAATTTATTTACCTATGATTAATGCATCTGTCATATTGAGCTTGATACACAAAATTAAATACTTTTTACTTGATCAAAAAACTGTAACATAAATACGGCGGACAGTTATCTTCAATCCTGAATTCACAACCCAACTCGCCGTATGAAACACAATCCAGTTTTTATCATAATGTTCTAAAATAATATGCTTACTTACCTTTGGTATAATGCGATAATAATGTATCCCTCGTATGCATACGTATACTAAATCATGATTAGACAAGATTCACTTTTATTAATTGCTCTAGGCTAAAACATATGATTCACGGTGTAAAAACTTAATCAAAATAATCGATACTTAGCTACCGAATTATTGCCCCTCCGACTAACCTTACCGACTCACCACAACTTGCATATTCCTTCTGTTTTCTGTTCTATACGTCATGACGCAGCACTTTGCAACAAAAAATCTGAACGTGCTGTTTGGATGTGATATTATACAATATGCAAGACTGATGATTTTATCAGCAGCGGCTTGCTAATATTTTTTGCTATTTTGTAATTTGCTTCCCTATTTATTTTGATGTGCTTATTAAAATAATTGAGGATGACCTTATTTAATGCATGACCTGCAACCCAAACTAACCAAAAAAAAAACAGAACAGCCTTTAAAATTCAGAATGTTTACTGCCTTTA
Organism: Pissodes strobi; assembly: GCA_016904865.1. Classification (NCBI taxonomy): domain Eukaryota; kingdom Metazoa; phylum Arthropoda; class Insecta; order Coleoptera; family Curculionidae; genus Pissodes; species Pissodes strobi. The sequence goes on from MU182191.1 coordinate 49,886, forward strand.
CAACCAGAACATAGTACTCAAAAATAGTATAGTTATGGTTAAATGAGAATAGGTGGTCACCTTACCTTTGGCCAATCACGAGGGTGAACTTGTTTCAATCCTATCTTGGAAGTAAATGCTTTCTAAAATGCTAAATATTTGTCAAATTTTGAAATCAATCAGCATATTAAAATCAACTGCTGGTTGATTAACGAATTATTCATAAAAGTAAAATAGTCAATGGAAGCATTATACAAGAAATCTGATTTAACAATCATCGAGTAAAGAGCAGCAAACTCATCCAAATATGAATTAAAACCAAAAATTTAGTCTAATGTATTTTTTTACCTTGCTGACTGTTTTTTCTAGTAGTTTTCTTCTCTTTCATCCAAGGATATTCAGGGACGTTGACTCCCGGAGAACCTAAACCGTGGGGTACGTCCATGGGATACCCTCCTGGCGGCGTGTGTTGGGGACTCATGGGTGCCCCGTGGGGTGGCATTTCAGCGGACAGATGTGGCAAGGCAGTCATAAACTGAAAGATGAAATACGAAGATCTCAAAACGAAAGTAAATTGTTTTTTCTGTTTGCAAAATCTCCAACATTCTAGATTTCTAGTAAATATTATCTGAAAATGGTTGTCAAATTCGTGGTGTTCGTAATTCTATGAAATGAATCATTTTGAAATAAAAAATCATGGTAAGTTTCAAGGTTCAAATAATTGATATTACGGTAATAATATTTTTAATATTATGCGTTCATGCCTAACACCTTAATCATCTTAATCATTTAGCATGAAAGCTTCAAAATGCGAAATGTACGTCTAAAGCGAATGTTAGAAATATTTCATTGAAGTAATTTATTATCCTTTGTCACTTTTCAGCAAACAAGTATGTCAACACACATCAAAATAAGTTTGAGTCTACTTTTACATATTTAGTTCCAAGTGGGTTCAGCCTTGCTTAATTTTCTTGGCACCGAATAATGTAATGTTTGACTATTCAATAAGTTACTACTTATTGTATTTGTTTCATTTTTATACATATGTTTGTGGTAATATTGAACTGAAACAGCTCCGAAGGTACTGGGACATCAAACGAGGCCATTTTGTGGCCCTATTTATAATTTCAGCGTGTTTTGAGTAAGTTAGGGCTTCATTCCGTTTTGGGTGGCCAAAAAATACATATTTGAACCGTAGCGATGAGAAGGTGGTATCGGTATAAAAACAAAGCAGGGTTTATTTGGTGACCGTATCTATGTTGCATTCGCAAATGGAGTCGCGAATAGGTCTATTTGTGAAGATGATAATGAAAAAGAAGTTGGCTTACCTCGGCCATAGATGGTTGGCTATTGATAAATCCCGTTTCCCCACATCCATCCATTGGGTGTCGGGGAGTGCCTCCCACATTGGCCCCACTAGGGGGCATCCAGTAGGGCCCCCCAGAGGAACCGTCTGGGGTTGTAGAGCGCGTCTTGACTGGTACGAAGTCAACGTCTTCTTCGAGTTGCCCCACTGTAGGCATTAGTGTGACGAGACTACTTTCTTGGTTTAATCTGTAACACAAATTATTACACTTAACAGAAAATGTCAAAGTATCATTCAGTCTCGGAAATCGATGACTTCCATATGATATGTATCATTACTATTCAGTAACTGATTATAAATCGACTTTCTATTTGAAAAAGTATAAAATATTTTCAAAAACATTTTCTTCTAGTCCTCATTCAAATTACCGCCTATTTTCATGGTAGACTTTCATAATTAGGCATCCTAGTTTTTGTAATACCCCGCTAGAATTTATGGATTGTATTATACCGGGTGGCCTGTGAGTTGGTTACTATTTTAAACAAATATTGTTCAGTTAGAATATCAGAGTCCGAGTATTTATGCCGCCATGGGCAGATAAATTAGATGCTCGCTTTATTATAAAGTGTTTATTATATCCCCTTGATTTCGCACGCACAATTAAAATATAGCAGGATAAAGCAAAATAGCCTAGGTGACAAAAATAAAGGAGCATAAACTGCTAACAAACAGCTTATACTTGAAAAACGAGATACGCTTTTTCCCAGAAATCATTTCACACATAAAAACTAAATATCAAAAATGAAAATATGTACTAATATACTTAAAACGTTATAGACATTCCCAACTGATTTAGAAGAAAATTACTTCGCTTTTATCATATCTATTTACAAAGCTCTATGCTTAGTTTACATCGTAGTTCTTTTTTCATTCGGATTATTAATTATAATAGTTCAGACTTAAATTGGACTTACTTATATAGATATACAGTTTTTTAATGATCAAGAATTTTTCCAACCTAGGTTCCCGAGCCATTTCAGTTCGTTTAAGATATGTACTAATTCGGTAAACAAGGACTGGAGCGCTGGACCCCACAAGTGGCCGACCGGTGTATTTGTATCAATTTTTTTTTAAAGAGGAAAACTTCACCAATAAACAATTAATTAAGGGCCCGCCCAGTTTTTCTATATCTAGTCCAGTTTCTGGTGAGGCTGGGAAAATCAGTTTCGGTGTAGTGGTTGTGAATGTTCAGGACATCTGCAATAAGCTGAATAACCTAAAAGTACCTAGAAGTAGCCATAACAAGTCAAGATCAATTTGAAAACTTGTTAATTGGTCATTGGATATGGATAGATCTAGTGGGTCTTGTAGGCCATTATATATCTGAGTATTCACGGTGTGCTTGCTGACTGAGGACAGGTTACGGGTGAATCTTTCGCGAGTCTATGATTCTCTGGACATCAACTTTCTTCTGATTAAGCTTTAAGCTAATGGCCTGTGAGGATAAATCCTGAACCTGCTGGCGTCCTACCTTACTGATAGAAAGTTTTGCGTCAGGGTTAGTGGTGTTTTTTCGGATATGTATGAGATTGATGTCAGTGTGCCTCAGGGGTCTGTGCTAGCGCCATTATTGTTCTTGCTGTTTGTAAATGACATAACTGAATACGTTACCGGAGGCTGTGTCACTATGTTTGCGGATGATACCACGGTGTTCGTCTCAGCGCAGGCTGCTGGGGACCTCCGACTGAAAACCGGTAGTATTATGAATCGGTTCGACAGGTGGTGTGCCAGTAATGGCTTAATGTTGAATCTTAATAAAACTGTCTTTATTCAGTTTAGATCCCGTAATAGTATGCAAATTGTTAAGATTGACTTGGTTAAGCATACAAAAAGTGTACAAAATTTTTGAAGCTTTACCTGGATGATACTTTATCATGTCGAGCATGTAGCATCTAAAATTAACTCAGGTTTCTTTGCAATTTCGAGATTGAAGGATACCTGTAACATAGAGGAACAACTGAATATTATTATTCTTTGATATATTGCCACTTAAACTATAGTGTTATTTTTTTGGGGATTGTGCTGAGAGCGGTAGTCTTCTTTGCCCAGAAGCGGATTAGCAGGTTGTTATTGGGAATGCTGAACGGGGAGTGTTGTAAGCCTATTTTTGTTAGGTATAAGATACTGACATTTTCTTACATTTTTATACTTTTAGGTCCTTATCAGTGGCGTAACTAGAAATTTCGGCCCCTCCGCAAATTTTTTTTGGGGCCCCCTCGGCGCCCTTGTATTCCAGAGCTTTTCCTTTTTAGGGCCCCTCTGGGCGACGAAATATTTACTAATAAATTGTTTTATTAGGTCGAAAGCGAATGATAAAATTCAAAAATATTTAAAATAAAGGATAAATTTTCCTTAAATATTTGCTGATAAAAGTTTTCAATTTTCTCATCTTGATTTACGATGAATAGCTCTAATTTTATGATACCAAGGGCCAATACTTTGAACTTCCTTCCATTTATCACTTTAAATATTTGTAAAATTAATCGGTATTTTGAATGTGTCAATGTCAGTTTGACATTAATAGATGTGGGATATTCAAAGCACTATTTACCAGTGACTAATCACTAGTCGACACGATTTTTGTTACACAGTTCAGCCCATTGTTTTTACAATGCAAATATATTCTTAATAATAGAAATTATATTCATAAAGCATTAGTAGGTACCATGATACAATAAACGTAAGATATGATATCGCGCAGGCGGCGATTCGCCTGTAACGTCATTGCGAGCGTTGTTTGGCGCCGCGCGCCGGCCGGCATTTACAACATGGACGAACGTGTGCTTTGCATTTGAGAGTCGTATGTTTTATATTTAAATTTTGTTGGCGTTACTGTTCCTTAGACGGCGTTTGTTGGTATTTTTAATTAAAAAACGTTTAATAATGAGGTGTGCTGTGGACGGATGTAAGGTGGATAACCAAGGCAAAAACTTTGATAGGAATATAAGGTGTTTCACTTTTCCCTAAGACAAAATATGTGTAGTAAATGGGTTCACCTTTGTTTTCGTAAGGATAAAATTAATAGAACTTCTGCACGTATTTGCTCAAAACATTTTGAGGAAAATGACTATGTACAGGGTGGCCCGTTTAAGACGGGCCTATACCTTATCTCAAAGACTACGATGGTTGCAAAAAAAAATAAATACAAAAGTTGTTCCTAGTAAAACGATCTTTACTTTTTTGTATTTTTTTAATAGTTACTTTTTATATACAGGGTGGTCAAAGAAAGTTACACTTTTTTAAATGAAACACCCTATATTTTATTACATTTTTGGATTCTACTTAAAATTCTAAGCATATTAAATTTAATGTATGATGTTACACGGTTATACCTCTAGAGTTAGTAGTTTCACAGTTATAAAAGTTGAAAATCGGTACTTTGGCTTCTTTTCACATTGGTAGCAGGAAGACCATTAAAGATAGAGTAAAATTAATTCCACATTCCTATCTTAACTTTCCAAGAGCTATCTGATGGTGCTAACTGATGGTACCTACGGAGGTACCACATTTGGTACCCATGGTACCACCTGCCAATGATACCTACCGAGGTACCAGATTTGGTACCCATGGTACCACCTGCCAGTGGTACCTACCGAGGTACCAGATTTGGTACCCATGGTACCACCTGCCAGTGGTACCTACCGAGGTACCAGATTTGGTACCCATGGTACCACCTGCCAATTAGTACCGTCAGATAGCTCTTGAAAAGTTAAGATAGGAATGTGAAACTAATTTTACTCCATCTCTAATGGTCTTGCTACCATCAGGATTTGATAAATTTTACAATTTCTAAAAAAAGAAAGATGGCTAAAATTATTATTTAAAAAAAAATATTATGATCGATTTCCTTTTTTTTTTGCTCTCGATTGGCCAATACTCAATAAACGGTTTTTAGATAAAAGTAAAGGTTTATTACGTTTTTCAAAAGATGCTGTTTTTAATACAACTATTTTGATCCATTCATCATAAAAGTTATGTTGAATATTAGTTTTTTTTATTAAATAAATAGTATTAATATGTAATAATTAGTTTTTAATTTCACCCAGGACACAAATTTTCTTGATAAATAGAGAAAATAGGTAAAACATATTGATTATGTGCCTATAAACGTATGCATTTCAATAGAAGCCAATCACGCAATGACGTCACTGCGCGGAGCGAACGAATTTGAGACGGCTAGATATCATACCTTCCGTTTATTGTATCATGAGTAGGTACCATTTCTCAATATGCTCATTTGACCCTTTTTTTTTGGCGGATAGTAAATTTTGGTTTATTTAAAAGACGTGCATTTTAAAAAGGAAAGATAACATAGAATGGATTGTTGATAATAGTAAACTTATTCTCTTATTCAGTCTACCCTTGAATTCCGAATTGAGTCGTTCCCTGTACCAGCGAATATTAACTACGACAAGAAGGTCCACTCAATGGCAAGAGAGCGCTACAAAGGAATCGTTGTTTATTTTCTTCGTTGCCTGGTAACGTTCGGCGAACTTCGCCGCACACAGGTTGAATTTAAATAAAAGCTTGCCATAAACGATATTTTCGTTTGCAGTATATTTAATCAAATTTATGACGAAATTATTTATAGCACTCTAATACTCTATGTGGCTTTGGAAAAACTCAGTTGATATCTCTGAATTGCTTGCAGCGCCCTGTCAAACTTACGTTATTATAAGAGGGAAAACCAAACTCAAAATCTACAGTATCAAAATAATTATAATTTGTCCCAGGTTACATGTTTCGCCTTATTAGGGGCATCATCAGACCCAACGTGCGTTCTTTCACCTCAGAACAACAACAAATGACACGATAACAATGAACGATTTAAACTTACGTTATGTTTTTTTTATTATTATAACCAAATAAATATTTTGATAAAGTTTGTATTCAACTGGCTGTTTCAAAAATCTATTAACGTTTTTAATTAGTTATTACTGATAACAATACTCAAGGTGCAAATAAATAACTAATATTTAAAAGATTTTGATTTTGTGTTAATAACTACACCATATTTCCGAATACTAATATTCTGACAAAAGACATCAAGAAGAAAATGTTGCTCGAATTGGCCTCATCTTTTAATATTTAGTTAAATTTTGGCGTTTCGGGTGATTTTAACATTGATTAAAGGTTTCGCACAATATTTTTACTGTATGTTTCATTCCTATTTTGTAATACAACACAACTAAAAAATAGCGATATTATCTTATATCGAATATTGACTCGAGTATAGAATTTAGGCGTGAAAATTAATCTGACAAAAGGATGAGTTGGTCTATGGCCGCCGCGTCAAAGGTCGCCTGCCAACATTATTGTTTTATTTGTATCATGGCCTGCCGATATTCTGCTAGTGTTCGCGCGGGGAAGGAGACACACCGTTGACATGCCGCCGCGGAGAGTGATCCTTCTTATCATATAGTATTGCCCAAATACATAATAAAAATATAAATACTGATGTACTATACTGCTAACGTGCTAACACTCCGTTGAGGTTATGTGTTGGGGTTATACCTAATTGTGCAACAACTGAAGCCAGATTATCAGAAAATGGCGCGTCGAATTAAGGATCCCTTATTGGCTAAATTTGTAACGTGCGAAGTTTTCCCTGCAGCTGTCTTGTTCGAGCATTTACGTTTCTCTGTTTTTTTTTGCTTCATATGTTGTACTGAAAGTATTTTCAAATACGAAAAAGAAAGTTCGTGGCTTTAGCGGACATTATTTACCAGATGCGAGTTCAATTCACTACTATGGTCTCCAAAAATTATGGAAAGCCAAAGTGTGCGAACCATAAGCAATTTCCACCATCTGTGTCGGCAAAATCGACGACGCGTTTCGATCTGACGGGACGCAGCGGTAAGATGTTGTTCGTAGAAATTGCACCTGGTTCGAGGCAGGAGGCAGGTGGTTTCGTATTTTTAAAATGTGATGGACGTGAATTTGACAGATTGGTATTTTCAAATGTCATTTAAATTACCCTTAACGCCACGCATTATTAAATTAAAATTTTAAAAGCTAAATATATCTGTTGTAAAGTCATCGGTACGGGTGGGCAAGAAATTGAATAATCGATTAGACGCTTAATATTTTATCAAATAACTGGATAATCGATTATCGATATTTTTTGAAATATTAATTCATAAGTCGATTAATCGGTAATTTCTTAAAAGTGAATCGAATAATCGATTATTGTCGCCCACCCCTAATCCCATAACATTGTAGTAAGTGAAAATTAAGCTGAAATTTCGGTAGAATCATTATTGCTGATGCAAGACTGATGTTATTATAAAAAGAGGTAATAAATACTTTGGCTGAATCAGCAGATAAAAATTTATAATTTAGTTTTAATTTGTAGATATGCCTTTGATATTACCTTGGGATGGTCAGAATATAAGCAAGTGTTGTTGAACAACAGCTGCACTGATGCTTCTATATTTTTTACTAGTTTTGTCCCTATTAGATTAATTTTTAAAAATAGGGATAACTCTGAAATACATGTATGGCAAAATTGCAGGCTCTCATCAACGCGTTTCTGTCGTCCGTTTAACATTCATTTTGCTCGTGAGACCTCTGAATTAACCGTTGCAAAAACAAAATTTGGATCATGGAATTAAAAATTTAAAACCCTTTTTTTACAACGAAGGAGCCCTTAATTTTCAAAATCATTTTTTAAAACGATTTAAGAACATACAAATGATTTTTATACACGATTTTTATCGTTAGTGATAGTTGATACTTCCTATATATAAATATAGATGATGCGCAAAAAGTTCAACAATTATTTGTCTAAAACACGATATATTAAACGTGTAATACTTAATAACTTTCATGTCTTATTTCTGGTAAACCTTATTATGGCCAGCTTTCCTAGAAATTCGACCACTGTGCGCCGGGTCCAAAGGTCACATGCCAGTATCATGCTAGTTTTCGCGCGGGGTAGGAGACATACCGTTGACGTGCCGCCGCAGAGAGTGAATCTTCTTATCGTAGTTAATATTCGCTGCCTGTACTTAAGAAAGTTTTCCGTCAGTCGCGCCGCAGTTGCAAAATTTCTCCTGACAAGTTTTGTTATATTTTTGGGGAACTTACGGGCAGTCACAAGTCATGTATTTTGGTGTTTTATTCGCAGATCAAGACAAGCAGTGGGCTCCCCACATTGTGCTGCGTCAGCTGTATAGCGTGTGGTGCAGAGGATGAAAGGTAAGAGAAGAAATATGCCTTTTGAAGGTCCATTGGTATGACGAGAACCTACCAATCATGTTGACGATTGTTATTTTTGCATGACAAAAAGTAAATTGCAAGATAAAAGATGCAAATTTGCCTTCTGCCATAAGGCCTGATTCTCACAATGCAGACTTACCAGTACCAACTGCGTCTTTATATTGACAAGATATTATTTTGAGAGATAATGGAGATAATAACGCATCATCAGGCAGCTTAGAAAAACGGTTTACCGATTCCACTTTTGCTCCAAGTCCCAGTTCTGGCGAGCCACATGTGATTGTTCAAAGTTAGTTAAATGATTTAGTACGGGATTTAGGGTTGTCCAAACAGCCTTCAGAGTTTCTTGGGTCTCGCCTTAAGGAGCGGAACTTACTAGCCAAAGAATCCAAAATTACGGCTTTAAGGAAAAGAATTGCGACGTTTTCTGTCTTTTACAATATGAAAATTTCGTTATCTGCATGTACTGATATCGATGGTTTAATGCATGAACTCAATATCGAACATACTCTCCTAGACTCCTACAAATTGCTTGGTTGCCGAATGTCATTAAAAATTCAATGTCTCCATTCCCATTTATCATTTCCTCCTGAGAATTTGAGCGCTGTCTGCGATGAGCAGAGTGAAAGGTCCCATCAAGATATCAGAATAATAAAAATTCGGTACCAAGGGCAATGGGGGAAATTCATAAAAGGAAAAATAGATTAATGTGTTTCAAAGAAATATTTACGATGTTTACTTTTTTCTTAGATGTTAATTTAAAATAAATTATAAATATAGTCGATATGCAGGGTTAAAAAATTTGTAAAATAATTTTTTCAATAAATATTAAATGGAGCCCTCGTATATGTGTTTAATGTAACAACAAAACCTTCCTTGTTAAAACTTTTAGATAAGTTCATTCTATAATTGAGTATTTTTCGAAAAATGAGACCAGTCTATCGAATATAACCTTTTCAAAAACCTTACCAATTTTGGACCAGGCCGGTAGTTCTTGTTCTCATCAATTTGACCCTTTTTGTGAATAGCCTTTACATGAGCCATTTTTAGCATGCAGATAATGAAAGATTCACAACATAAGAGAGATATTTCCTTAGCCACTGCCTTCAGTACAGACAAGATTACTTCATGTTCGCCTACCGATTTTTAATTTTTTTAGATGTTTTATAATTTTCACAATTTCTGGGCCAATGTAAAAAAAATTAGTTTTCAGCTGTACTTGTAATGAAACTTTTATTGATGTGTAAACATCTTACGCGGCGGTATGAGGGTAAATCTCGGCAAATGGGACGGAAATGTGCATGCGGATGGGGACGGAAATGTGTAAACGGATGTGACATTATAACCATGCGCAGTGATTTTATGAGGGCTGCTCAAATATTTGTGCATGTCGATATATGTCCCTTATAGGAAAATACTGTTTGTTTGAAAAACTCCACAGGTCCGGGACATGTGGGAGTTTCCCAAACAAATAAATATTTAAATCTAGTGCTGCAAAAGTGGCATGGGCATGCCGTGTGTGATTTCTCTTCAAAACATGCGCCTATCATAAATGAAGCGATTAATGCATAAAAATGAAAACGACGATTTTATAGACATGTTTTTTAAATTTAAATAGCCCCTTGTATATATTTGTTTCACGTTCGTATTTCGCTTTAAATTTGCTTTTTATTGATGGCTACAAGATATTATTTTGCTTTAACTAAAACCAGTGATAGTTAGAATTTCTATAGCCAAATAAAAATTCAAACTAATTTGTGTTTAAAAACTGACTGACACTCAGTGATCTTCCATAGCCTAATTCAAGTTTATGATATACCTTTATTTTATTATAAGTTTATTCAAAAATGGGCTTTATAAAACAAGAAAAAAAAACAAATATTCGAAGTTTTCATAAAATGTGGTTACAACAGAAGAAGAGCATGAAGAGAATATCTTAAGCTAGTTTTACACTTATCCAAGTTCATGTCAAAGAACTTTGATCAAAGTTATTGCACAATTTATATGATGAAGACAAAATTTGACGGCACCGTTTTACACTTGTGAATTTCGTTGACGCCAATGATGTTCCTAAACTGTTACCAACTGGCAACTTACCACATTTTTAGATTATGCTAAATTGGATATTTTGACTTGATAAATTTGATTATTGTGTTGTCATATAATAATGAAGAAACGTACAGCTTTAAACAGAAAAAATGCTGCAGCTCTAGCTATAATTATTGCGGCTGGTTTTAATATGTATATGTTGGTACCCCCGAATTTGATCAATTATTTGATGAAAAAATGGACGTGTTCTAATTGCATCAAAGAACTTTGACAAGGCGACCTTGAAGTTATTTGATATCAAAGTCCCGTATTACATTTGCCAAATTCATTCAAGGCCGCCTTGTCAAAGTTAATTGACATGAACTTGGATAAGTGTAAAACTAGCTTAAGACTGTATCCTAATAGTCGCCTGCCAAACGCGCATTCATTCAAATATATGATAGTGTCAATCGCAACATTTCATTTAGCCGGAAAAAATTAACATATTATGCGCTAAATGAAGACGGTAATAGCGCTGACTATTATCAGTCAACGATAATAGAGAACTTAATGTCTTATTATATTTTCAAGGTAAGATATTCGAATTGATAATAATATTAATAATAATGAGCTTGGTTAATGGTCTTTTCTAGAACACCCCGAAAGTTCGATTCCTAAAGCCGGTGAACATTTAGAATTGTCATATTGGAAAGTTCAGTCGATTTTGACAAAGTATAAACTTCATCTATATAAGTTTACTAAAGTGTAATTTTTATCAGAAAATAACAAGCAAGCTAGAGCAGAATTTTGCAAAGAAGTTCTTCAAAGGCTTAATGAAAATCCCCGTATATTTTATAACATTTTATGGTCCGATGAGTGTTCTTTTTCTACAGCTGGTATTTTTAACAGAAAAAAATACATATTTCTGGTCTAGCATGAATCCACACTTAACAAAATCGATCCAATTTTCTGGACGTCGCCGTCGCGTCGCGTCGGTCGTTCTGAACGTTTGGTGCGGCATACTGTGCGGAAAAATAACTGGTCCATCTTTTATTCAAAATTCTTTAACTGGTCGTAGCTATCAAGAATTATTAGAAAATATACTAGGACAACTTCCACAGATATTTACTAACGAAAATTTGGATGAACTCATATAGCAACAAATTTACTAAATACTCAATTTCCAGAGTGGATCAGACGGTTTGGAACTATTAGATGGCCACCCTGTAGTCCTGACCTAACACCCTTAGATACCTTCCTGTGGGGTGCTCTAAAAAAGAAAGTAAATTCGTTCAATAATTTAAACATAAACGATGTAGAAAACGTTATTAGGCAAGAAATAATTAATATTAACGATTACGGTCAAGCCTCGATTCATGGTGCTTTGGAGAAATTGAAGTGGGGCTACAGACGCTGGCTTGAAGAAAATGGAGGCCATTATGAGCATTTACATCGTTAATATCCCAATTTACTTTAAGTATAGGCCCAAACTAACCCAACCTTAACCTTTAAATGAAGAATATGAAGGTAGCATTTCTTTTGTCATTGTATATTAATTTCCTATAAGTAAAAAAGCTATTAGTAACATAAGTTTCAATTTCCTTTCAAATTTCATGGCTGGCTAAGCAAAAACAACCGACAATTATTGGTACCTATCGATATATGAAGCTTAGAAAAATATTTTTAATATTCAAATCAAAATAATTCAAGAATAGTTGAAGGTAGGTATAGGATATGGTATATGACACATGCCTAGAATTTCTTGAGAAATTCAAAATTTGAATAATACATAGGGTGTTTCATAAAAAAAATGTATGTTTGGTTGATTACTTACTTATGGGACACCCGGGTTATGAAAGGCCAATTTTAAAAGAAACTTGTATTTAATATATATTTTTTAAAGTTTAAAATAAAATAGCTAGATGGGCGGTGAAAATATAACCAATAACCCTGTACCTTCTGGACGTGATAGGATGTAGTAGTTATTCTCAGAGGATCTCATGAATAACCCACTTTGTCGCATGAGCGTGGACCGACAGGTTTCTTACATTTATAGAATTTTCTCCTCTAATTAGATGTTCTTTTACCTTCTTGGAGTCCCTTCTTCACCAGGATGTGGCAAAAAATATCAAAATGGATTGTCAAAAGATTAGCTACTTTTAGCACTTTTTTTAAAATCACTTGATTTTTTTACCTGCTTTTCCTAAGCTACGATCAATTCATTCAAAAGTTCTTCGGTGCGGTAAACGTCGATTTAGAAATATATCAGAATAAATTCTTCTTGAGTCAGAACAATTACTGAGTGTTTATTTAAAAAATCAGTTTTCAGGTCTGTAAAATGACACCTTGCAAAACTTTGGCCCAACGAGTGTAGTGGCAAGTTCGTTCCTGACTTCTTTGACGATATTAACATTATGCATTCTTATAGTCGTCATAAAATATCAAAATTTAATTAAATTATGTAAGTAGGTTCAAAAGTTACAGCCGAAAATGTAAATGGCTGGGTGCTCCTTAGGATTTTTGGTAAATATTTACTTTGCGCACTTTTCGAATTTCGCAATTTTTTTTGTGTGACGGGTATTGGACAGTATCAGAAGCGTTTTGTGGCACGTTACATATTGCGCAAATCACTTTTGATGTCAAACATTTGAAACAAAAAACATAAATGAGGCTGTTTAGTAACACATTTTAACGGGAACACTCTCCTAATTTGACGTTAATGATGAAAATTTACTTGGAATGTTGTCACACTTGACTAATATTCTTGATTTTCAAATAGGTAAATGTTCGAGATCATCAGGTGCATGTTTCAGAAAGTAGAATAAAAACTTGGCAAACTAACTACCACAGCCAACCCAAAATAACCAACACTAACCCAAACTAACCAACACTAACCCAAACTAACTAAAACCAACCCAAACTAACCAACACTAACCCAGACTAACCCTAATTAACCTCAGTAAAGAGCCAAGCGCTCCATGCGCGCTTGTCCCGTCACTATCTCAAACTAAGCAAAACCAACCCAAACTAACCAAAACTATAACATACAAACCAAAACTAACCCAGACTAACCCTAATTAACCAAAGTAAAGAGACTCTCTTCGCTAACCTAAACTAAGCAAAAACATCCCAGACTAACCAAAGCTAACCCATACTAACCAAAACAAACCCAAACCGTTGATTGATTTGTTCTTCAATAAACGCCCAAACTAACCCTAATTAACCAAAGAAGAGGCAAGCGCGCTACGCGCGCTTATTTTTCGTATCCCAGATTAAGCAAAATTAATCGAAACTAACTTTAATTAACCAAACAAGCGCATTGAGACGAGCGCGCTATGCGCTTGACCAACCTTGCATATAACAAAATCAAAATTAACCCAAACTATCAAAATAAATGCACTACGCGTGATACCCTCTTAACTAATCCAAATGAGCGAAACAAGGGCGCATTTATCTCTCTTATTTGGTCGTCAAGAAACGAGCGTCTTATATAACTCAAACTAACGAATTAATATTATTATTTAAATAAACACAAAGTACTTCTGAATCACCATCTATCTATAAATTATTGTCTGGCTGTATCCAAAAAAATACAGTATTTTAGAGCCGAACAGAAATTACACTTGGCAACACCTATGCGTACGTCAGCTGAGCCGTACCAAGCTAACCTAGATAGATAGATAATCATAGTTTAAGAACTAGTGTCATGTTGACGTTTGCGCCAGAAATATTATCATTTTAAAGTGCAAAAAAAAAACAGTAGGTACCCATTTGCGGTTTTTAAGAAAATGAGCTAGTAAAATCATTTTGAGCACGATACATGTGTATCGTGATTTTGAGGCTACTATTACCTGTTCTTGTTTCGTCATTACACATGCCCGAAACCTTTGAATGGAAAAGTTAGCAGAAATAGTGTACGTTTGGATTGGAGCATGTCGGAGAGTATTTAACACAACTGCAGTGAGTAAACTTTGCGATTTTTTTATGAGAAGTAGAAACATTTGCGCAACATTATTTAATGTGTGGAAGATGGTAAGGGAAGTAACGTAGAATATATCTCTATTTCGAAATGGTGCGGAGTAATAAAACCTACTTATAAATGCA
>MU182191.1:64983-95737 GCA_016904865.1 Pissodes strobi
AGCCATCAGAAAATGATTTATTACTTCGCATCATTTCGAAATAGAGTTTATAGTAGCCAATAAGTACGCAAAGTAAATAATGACCGAATTTTTTTCCATGACAAGATAGGTTTATTTTGACCACTCCCATACGCTTCCAAAAGTATGTCATATACTTGTATAATTAATAAAATTCATTTAACCAAATATTTACTGAATTTCCGACCAGCCTAATGAGAACGTCACAAATACTATCAGCATTAATATTGTTAAGGAAGGAACTGCATGAATACATTACGCTAACTATTCTGGCAATAATCACATAGGTACATTTTTTGAAAAAAGTGATTACTGCTATTTGCTAACCTATTACAGTTTGGAATCATGGAATCTAAGCCACGTATTTGTCTTATCTTCATTCTGAACAACATCTGTCTGAGCGAACCCAAATACTCAAGAACATTATTGATACCACTAATGAAGACTATAGTTACTATTATTGACACTTCCCCGTACATAAGACTTCACTATCATTAATTACTACAGTCTAACTAAAACTAATCCAAATAAATTAAAAGAATTGAGAAGCAAACGAAAAAATCGAAAAATATAACCAAATTTCCGTCACTTACTTGGCAACGTAGCTACAAGTTCAAAAGCTTGAGAAATATTTTTACCCCCCGCACTGTAACCAGTTAAACAAAAATAAGCACCGGCATATGCGCATCTTCATTCTTCAAAAACATATTCAAAATCAGTTTTTAGTTTTACTAAGATTATAAATCTAGACTGCACTGCTTACAGAACTTCTTCGTATTTTCTTTTATTCAAAACAACATGTTCATACTAAACCACGCTTTTTTTAAAAGGTCTGTCTATTTTATTATGTACAAATTAATAATGTTCAACAAACTCGAAAACTATGGTAATTAATCGCCGACTGACTGAGTGATTATCAATTTGACAGAACGTTGCTCCATTCTTTTATTATTTCCTCAAAGCCTACTTGATACCTTGATACTTGAGTGTTCAGTAAACCTACGATCGTTGGACTTCACCAGGGTGCGTTCAGTAAAAGGTTACAATGTATACATACATTTCTTACATTTCTGTCACAAAGTGCGTTCATAAACATTGTACTGGTAGCTTTCAGATAGTAAACGTTTCCGAGACCCCGATCACAGGCCTTCACGCTTCGAAATTTTCGTTTTGCAGGAGAGATAAAGTATATGACTCTCTCTCTCTCTCTCTCTCTCTCTCTCTCTCTCTCGCTCTCTTTTTTTCTTATTGAATCGGTAAAGAAGTATCCACTTCTATCACGTGTGTTGTGTTACACGCTACTTTTTTTCCTTAGAAGCAAATACAAACAAGAATATGGTCCTCAGCATGTTTTCAATCTTATAACCGCCAAATATCAATAGAAAAGCGGTGAGTCTTTCAAATATCCTCTATTCGAGTTTTTACTTTGCATTTCGATTCCTATAATTCCATCTTATTGCCATGCCCAATATTGAAACCCCAAAATGTGTCTAATTAGACTAGAAAGACGAAGATAAATTACCGTTTCCTGACATCTATCAGCATTGTCAAGCTAATGCATGCAGTTGGCATAGGAAAATATTACTGAGTATATCATATCAGTTTTTAACTACGTTTGGGCAAACAAAATAAAATATTAAAAAGTTCTACTTACTCTGCTAATTTACATTTTGCATAATTGCGATATTTTAAGTCTTAATTCCCATATCCAGAGCTAGTAGTAACGAAAGAAAAACGTTATTTTAAAATATTCAGTAATCAAAAGTAACACGTTACTTGGTAACTTCGTTCTTTCTGGAATGAATAAAAAGAAACTTCTCGTTAAATTCTCGAAAAAGAGTTGAGGGGCATTTTACATATTATGTATTTAGAATTTACGGAGAAATTCAAAAATTTTAAATATGCATGGCGCTTCATAAAAAAAGCAACTTGCTATTAATAATCAAATTTACAGTGACAAATTGTGACGGTTTAGCAAAAACATTTCTACTTTCGTAATTCCATTTTTTTATGTGTTAAAATTAAAACACTAATGATTCTCAAATTATATAGAACAACTCTATACAGAATAAACTTTTAAATTTAAAATGTAATAAATTAAATTACATAATAATTAATATTATTTTAATTTATAACACATTCTTGAACTTCTAACGTTATGACATTTTTATTTTATAGGGCGATCAAAAAGATGGTATTTTATCTAACTAACTTTATATAGTTAAATATTTTACGAACAAATAAAAGTATCGATGAACGGTTTGCAAAATTTATAAAATAATTTAATTTCTCAACACATCTATCCCATTTTTTTGGCTTGAAGCATCTTAATGTCGTTAGAAAAAAGTATATATTTTATCATACTTTCTTTTAAAAAAAATTAATTGGCATTCTTGCTATTACTGAAAAGAACCAAATTTCTGAAAATTTTGATATCTCTCTCCGTTTATGAAATTTATGCTTTTATATAACCTTATATGATTTTAACATCCTAGGGCTTTTGCAGTTAGTGCATAACATTCATTAATTTTCTAGGGACCAGCAGCCATCACTGGCAACTGGTAAAGATTTTTAAGAGTGATGTTTCAGTAGCTCGTAAATAGATATCAACCTACTCATTACCGATCATGTCATTATGAATTGAAAGAAATTAAAATATATTAATTGCAAAAGAGGCAGTTCTATGTTGTTATATAATCACCTACCAACACGTTATGCTCCTTCAAAATTCAGTAAGTTATATTAACAGTACCAAGAGAAAAATCAAGAAATAAATATCAGAATTTTGAGAAATTAGTTTTCATTATAACTAAAAACTATGAAAATGAGAATTAAAGGTATTTAAAAACATTTTTGTGAAAACTTGGTACTTACAATTTAAAAAGTTTGATTTAAATAAAACGGTGAGTGCTTAAGTCCTTCATCTTTAACAACGCGATATTAAAAAGTAAATACAGTTTTTAAAATTGTTTCTTGGAGGCGCTCCAATAGCATGCTAAGCGAGCGCTCTATACGTATCTGAGTTATGTCGCCGATGGAAATACGTGCATCAAAGGTGAATATAGGATACAGGCCGGCATAATACATATTTATTTTGATAGTTCATAATAATAATTTGGCTTCGAATTTGGCAGTTAGGTAGATGATTATTCGAATTAATATATCACAGAGACTGACAAGATATACAGGGAAATCCAGATAAGACTTTAAGAGCTCTTTCACACGAGGATTGTGTATGGGAGATACGTGGATCCGAGATACAGAATCGGGTCGAAAACTTGGACTGCTGCATCGAATTCACTTATTTCTTCAATCAGTACCAAAAATAGTCGCAGTGCCGTGCATAAGTTTATCACTATAGCGCGTAGTAAATAATACCTATGACGATTCAATTTATACTGAAAAATATCCTGTGTCTATGATATCTTCTCCGTTACAGAAGTATCCATATCGGAACAGGTCCATATATCGTAATGGTAATTTTGTATGCGGCATACGCATACGGCGGCTGAGTTGCCGGGATGTAGAAATTCGGAATCGCGATACTGAATGCGTCGCTCGTGCCGTGTGAATAGGTTAATTTGAATGTATGGTTAACCTGTATCTCGGATACGCGAATTCGCATATAGTATCATTGTGTGAAAGCGCTCTTAATGCCTTATATCTCTTGTTACTGACAGTTTCTCTCTCTCGCTTGGCTGAAATCGAGATTGAAATCGACTCGAATTAACATACAACTTCGCCAATAGAACAGCAGCAGAGTTGACTCCGCACATTCGGCTTAAGAATCTAAAATCGTAATTGGCATTTGGAATATTTGCAGCGGCGGATCTAGGGACGCGTGGACCTCAGGGCAAAAGATATATATGGGCCCCTACCCCTTGAATATTTTAAAACTAAGTTAAGGCATCGTGGGACCCTTCTGAACCTTGGGCCCCAGGGCGGCGCACCGAACTGCCCGGTGATATGTCCGCCACTGAATATTTGGTACTAGTAGCGTTCCCAGTGAGCGGATATTCAGCGCTGCGGGACAAATTTAAGTAGATCGTGGAAGCAACTTGATGAAAATATTGAAAAGTTACTGTTCCTAGCGTATAACATAAGACTTTTCAATTATAATTACTTGATAAGTTAGATAAGGATAACTTAGAAAACGTAGGTTAACATTTTTTTTTTGTTTAACACATTGGTTTTGTCGAGGGTTTTGTTTCTAACTTAAAGTTTGTAACGATTGAAAATAAATAAATCATTTTCATTTTTCAAATTTAATTTACATTGTAAATTTTATTTTGACTTTTACTTTACTGAGGTAGCTAAATAAAATTAAAATACATAAAAACTTCTTATTGCGGCGTTTTTTTAATCAATTTTATCAAAAGCAGAGTGTTGATATAAGTTTTGGTTTCGGTTTGTGTTTTGGCCGAAACTGAGACAGAAGCCGATACCTATTCGGTTTCAGAATTTAAAAATCTGGGTTCGGTCGGTCTATATAACGAGTTCATTTTTAAAGTAACGTGTTACTTTTAAAGTACTATAGTTACATTTTCAAAATAACGAAAATAAAGTAATTATTATAAAAGTAATTGTAAAATCTGAGTCACGCGTTATTTTTAAACAAAAGGTATCTGTAAAGCCGCTCGTTACTCTATTCATATCACGACCGTTAATTTAGTCATTTATTTATAGCCTAGATTATGGCACCAATCAGTGCTTCGCTTTTAAATGGCTAGCTTCTTGTGTTTGGTTTAAGCGAACTTATTGCGGCGTTTTTTAACTACCGTTTTTCTACTACCGGGCATAAAGTACTAACTTTACACACACTTCATAGTGCGTAAAGTGAATATGTATGAGTTAATGAGTAAAGTAATCTAATCTCCATTACACATTAGTCCATAAGTTAACTCTAGAATCACCTAAGACCTGCTATGCAATCAAAAATTGCCAGTAAGCATGCGCGTTTTCAACTTTGCAAACAGCTGATGCAAATTTCTTTGCATGCCATCAAATTAGAATACGCGCTAATTTTATTACACGTTGCATGGCAATTTTGGTTAAAATGACAATTCCCAACATGAAAGTGAATAAAACATGCCCGTCGCGTCATCGGTCATCGTGTCATAAATTCAGGATATTTTGTATTTTCTGTATGTGTTTTTATGTTTTTTGGGAGTAAATTAACAATTTAAAATTTACGCAATATGTTTCAGAATAAAGTAAGTAATGTGCAATAGGTAAGTAGTAAAATATTTTTTGGGAATGTAAATACAAATCAACTGATTAATGTCATTCTGCGGCACTGTTAGCACTTCTTCTCAAAATGTTAATAATATGTCATGCCTAAAATTGTTATATTATAGTTTTGTTAGATCTAAGCTTGAGTATTGTTCAGTTGTTTGGAATCCTATTTACTCTTGTCACATAAACTCGCTTGAATTAGTGCAGCGCAGGTTTTTGAAATATTTAGCCTATAAAAGCGATGGCGTTTACCCGGAGAGAGGGTTTGATCATAAACTTTTATTGTTGCGGTTTAATGAGCACTCTTTATTCTTAAGAAGGAAAATGCATCTGGTAAAATTCTTATTCAACTTACTACATAACAGAATTGACTGTTCTTATCTGTTGTCGCATATTTGTTTCTTTGTCCCTCGTCTTCAAACTAGATATGATCACACCTTCTTCCTTCAAACGCCTCGCACTAATATCTTACTGCAAGCACCCACGTTTGCTATGTGTCGAATTTTTAATGAAATCTCTAAATCCTGTGATATTAACAGCTCGCATGTTGGTCTTGTTCTTAATGAACTGATTAACTCCCACATCTGAGTTGTACTGTTACATTACTTGTGTGGTATGTTCCAATTATGCATCTTACTATCATGCTACTATTGTATTACTATTGTATTGTATCTTGTTTCATTTCACATTTCACTTTATTTAATTTTTTATATTCACGATGTATTGAATTCCATGTAATTGGGTTTTATACCTGTTTGGAATAAAGGCTTTATTATTATTATTATTATTATAAATACTCGCGTATTCGTGTAAACAGCGACGCAATAAAATTATTTGCGCGTGCTATGCCTGCAATTGTTGAAATTGCATTGCACTAATGAAAACGCCCTTCCAGAACCATTCTACAGGAATGGTCTAAACGCTCAACTTACATTTTGTATTTTATTAGGATTATTGTAATTATTGTCATTGTGTCCATATGACGCTTTTCAAAAATGCGTTGGAGATATGAAAGGCACTTAGTAAGTGTCCAATTTCTTTAAAATTTCAGACAAATCGATTCAAAAAGATTATAGGCTAATCGAGAGGCTAATAAACTTTTATTTAAAAAAGGTCATGCCACAAAGTGGAACTATAAATGTGAAAAAATAACAGATACGAATACAAACCCTTGAATATATACACATATTGTTTGTTTTTAGGTAAGAAACGATCCATTTCCCATTAATGTAACTGGCCGTGCACTATGTACGCATTGTCCACAGTCTCGATATCATGGGCAAGGCAGTTGAATTCAGCGATTTGAATTTATAGGAACTTTACTTCACTTGTCTCGTCTTTTTTTGTAACAGTGCGTCTTCAGTGCCACCCTAGCTCATAGGTATGCTACTGCATAGTAATGTCCTTCTTCCAGCCTAACTTGTATTCGAAGCGAAGCGCATCCTCTTTAACATCCAAAATAGTAAGATCATCACTAAGATACCTAGTCTATATCATTCACAATATCTGATGACGACTTGTTTATCATTTGTGTTGTTTTTCCTTTTCTATTTTTACTGGGTAGCTTTATTAATTTTTAGTTTTTTGATTTTCTTTATTCTTCTAGAAGTTTAGCCTTTTGACTACTTCTGGAGATGTAGGAGTATCTCTTTTTCTTGACTTTGACAGTAGAGAAGGAATTTTTTAAGAGAATGGAAATTAGGTTTCTGCATGGATAAGCGAGAAACTGGATACTCGGAAGTAGAAGGTTTATTTCGTGTTAGATTCTCTCTTAAATATTTCGCTTTATTGCTTACTTTTTTATAAACTTAAATAAACTGTTTTTAGAAGAAAAATAGGGTCTTTTAATAACAAGCAGTAAAAATGTTACTAAAAAGTACTAAAAAATCATTGCGATCACTTCGACCTCACCAACCTGGCCATTTACCTAGTAAGATTTCTAGCAGCCAGTACTGACTCAACTAAATCTATAAGTGAAACACAAGTAAAAAGCTACTAATATTTGATAAACAGTTATCATTATTCTCCAAAGTCTTATAGATATATGAAACTCAATTTTTGCAATTCTTCGCTTATCCTAATGCGATCAAATAGTGAAGCTTATGTTGCTTCAAAGGTATTTAACTATTTCAATACTGTTAATATTTAGTGATTATAATATCGACGTTATTTTTGATTCTAGAAGAAAACGACGAGGACACCGTCATTGGTCTAGAGTTTTCCAGTGATTCGGGTCCCTTTTCTTAAAAACAGGCACCACCTTCCCATTTTAAAGCCTTTGAGGAAATGTTGCACATGAAAAAGTTAGGTTTATTAAATAAACCTAGGATTTAACCACAGATTTCCCAATCCTCTTCAATAATGAAAGAGTGCCCTCGTCGATTCCTGCCAACCACTTTGTTTTTAGTTTATGTATAAAAATATTCAAAAGATCACTCTACGTTATTGGAGTAAGACAAAAGCTCAAAATCACTTGTCATTAGATGCAAAACAAATTGTAAAGAATATGTATGAATCATTAATAAATAAAGGATTCATCAAGTAAGATGCTTTGAAGGAAACCTGTTTACTTACAAAAATGCCAATATCGTCTATAAACGATATTGTAAGCCGTAAAAGAATGACAAAAAAGGAACTGATTTCCAACGTCATCGTTTGGATACTTGCAACAATATGTCATAAGAGAAAATCTATTGGATACATTTAAAATGAACTATGTTGGGATTTTGAACCTTCGGCAAATTGCACTAAAACGGAGTTTTGTCCACAATACCGAAACAGATTTATTGCACTCGACGCGCGTTTCGCTAACCATGTTAGCATCATGGTTAAAACTAAATTTAAAATCTACCTAACTCTCTTTTAGACTAAATGTTTGCTTAATCAAGCGGAACCAAAGGAAAAAACTAACATTAAGATTAACAAATATTGAGCATGAAGAATAGTTCTAGGGAAAGATATTTTTAGTAATTAATACAAAATAGGTTCGTCAAGAAAATGTCATCCATCAATAAAAAACTAAAAAAAAAAATAAGGAAATTAATCCTAACTTTGATAGTTCTCAGAAAGTCGTAAACATTGTGGAAAATCTCAATCTTTTGAAAAAGATGAATTATATCTTTTAAATAAGGGTCTGAATTTTGCATTGCCTCCACCAAATGATAACCTACTTGATATTGTGGGTAATACAGAAAGCTGTATTCAACATCTTATACTGACTCTACTAAAGGATTTGTTGGAGAAGCATGCAGAAATCAGATCTCAAAAAATTTAATTAATAATAATAACTCTCGTCCTGGAAAAGAAAAAAGTATACATAATCAAGAGATTAAAGGAGAAAGATGTTTTCTATCTAAAAGCTGACAAAGGTATTAAGGTTGTTATATTAGACAAAAGCGAATATTTTCTACGAAATGATAATTTTACCGAATCCGGGCCCTATAACAAAATCTCAAAGAATCCGTTACCTAAGATATTAACACAAGTTAAAAACCTTTTGAAAAAATGAAGCAACCTTATTTCAAAGTTAATATAAATTATCTATGAGCAATCCTACTATGCAGAAACTATATTGTCTTCCCAAGATTCATAAACCAGGGAAGGCTATGCGTCCCATAGTATCGGCAGTAGGCTCGCCAACTTATAATATATCCCAGTGGCTAGCAAACCAGTTTGAAAATTTACCTATAAAACAACAGAATTCGGGAGTACCAATTTCCTTAGATTTCATAAACAAAATTAAAGGTACGAATCTTGTTTGATGTTTGCTCATTGTTCCCTAGTGTACCAATCCCACAGACCTTGCAATACCTTGGTGAATCACTTGAGATTAATAGTTTTGATAACAAAATCAAACAAGAATATTTCAATTTAACCAAACTGTGCATGGATCAAAATTAATTTCAATATAAAAATAACTATTACCATCAACTTGAAGGCTAGGCCATGGGCAACTGTTTATCGACGTTCTTAGCTAATCCTTTCATGAGTAAATTTGAAAATGAAATCAGTCAGGAGTTCGAATATTTTCCAAGGGTATGGTACAGATATGTGGAAGACATTTTCGCGATTTTCGACACACAAACCGCTAATATCATAGATTTTGTAACTAAACCCCACCAATATAAATTTACCTCGAAATTTACTTATGAAGTCGAGAACAATGGCCAACAATTCCATTTTTGGATACGTTAGTGATTAAGAAAGATAATAACACACTAGAACTTGATATTTATAGAAAAAGTACTGCCACTAACCAATATATTCCTAAGCCTCCTTCCACACAAAATGGCCAGCTTTCATTTTTTATTACACCGTATGGTTAACTTTCCTCTCAGCAGAGAAAGATTTAATAATGAAAAGGAAAAAATTAAGAATATATCGAAAATTAATGGTTTCAATACTAACTTAATAAATACACTAATTAATATGCATTTGTTTAGAAAGACCATTCATGATTCCACTTCTTTCGCCAATCAGGATGAAAATACAAAATTTGTCTCGATACCGTATAATCCTCAGTATACTAGATGACTCCAAAAAGTCTTTAAGGAAGTAGGTTTAAAATTAATATACCAAACTCAGTTTAAAGGACAAAATTGAAATGTTAGAAAGAAGTGGAATACATTAAATTGGATGCATGGATTGTAACCAAACACATGTTGGGGAAACTAGAAGATCCACACAAACGAGATTCATTCAATACAAGCTCATTTAAAGTTTGGTAGAACAGAAAAATCAAGTATTGCTGAGCATGCGTTTGCGTAATAATAGAATAACAATTTAAAATTTAAAATAAATTCATAATATAACTGATATGAGATTATTAGACGAATATGAAAGTATGTAAATTATTAAATGTAAGAATAGTTTAAATAGCTATTCTGTATAGGCCATTGTATTGGTTGATTGAGCGTAACTAGTGGGATTCCAGGGGTGATTCCTTTGGTTCCACTTAATTAAGCAAACATTTAGTATAAAAGACAGTTAGGTAGATTTCAAATTTAGTTTTAGTCATCTCCTGATGATGCTAACATGGTTAGCGAAAAGCGCATCGAGTGCAATAATTCTGTTTCGGTATTGTGGATAGAACTCCGTTTTAGTGATTTAAATTGAAGCTGAAACAAGCATAAATATTAATGGTGCCACCTTTCATACAGTCTTTTCCACAATGGACTTTAAACACCGCACAATAGACAAAAAGCAAGTGGTAATGGAATCACAAAAGCTGAGAACTTAGAGATATAATTACCTGTAGCAAATTAAAAAATATAGATCAGAAAACAGATCTATTTTACCAGGACAAAACAAGGTTTGACTCTTAGGACACAGTGCCCAAAGGATGGGTCGATTCTAGTTCTAAAACAAAGGAAACAATTATAGCAATTCATGCTGGATCGGAAGATGGATGGGTTCTAATATTATTACATAATTTTTATAAATTTCAGAAAATACCGCTGCTCTAAATTGCTTCTATCAGGTTAACTTACAATTTCCTCTGGTGCATTTATAGAAAACGAATTACTTAAATGTTTGAGAAATTCTACACGAAAATTACCATTTTTAAGGCTATGTTTCGCCTCTGCGTAGAAGGCTCTCCTGAGGGGGCCCCTATAACTTTCCGTGCAATTTTACTTGAATTATCAGATGAAAATATTTTGTTTTGGTAGTATTTCTGGCTGTGATACGTTAGTTTTGGAAAATCTTACAATTAATATCTGCGTCACTGAACTATAGGTTTCTTGCTCGGTTTCTTGCAGGCGGATAAAATCTATCCTAATTAAATAAATATTCGACTTCAATATCCTTAATTGTATCTAGGGAAAGACTCTAAAATAAGTAAAAAATGCGAGTTGAAAGTCATACGTCGAGGTTTTTCCTTTGAGGCGGTATAAAATATTTGATGACACATGCCCCCTTGACCATATTTCTACGTTGATAATTTTAGTAGACTGATCCTGATACACGCTCACCTTAAACGATAAACCTTCTGCCAAGACCTCTGAAGAGTAATATTTGGTACATCTCCCCATGCTTCAGCTGAAGCACGAATGGCAACTTTAATTAACCATGAACTTTATTATTTGGTCTTTACTTTTAAAAACATTTCTTCCTGCTTGCTTTCCTACAATATGGATCTGAATCAACCTATTAACACTTTTCCCTGCTTTTTTTTCGTTAATAATATCAATTTTAGTTCATATTGAGAGACAAACTCAACGGTTTGAAGATGAGCACAGAAAATCGGGTAGAGAAGGAATTTTTTAAGTTAAAAAGCACGGTTAATGGAAATTTTGTTTCTGCACGGATAAGCGAGAAGACGGATAATCAGAACATGGATAATCGATTAGTAGAAAGTTTATATTGTGTTAGATTCTTTCTAAATATTTTCTTTAATTGTTTACTTTTGTATAAACTTAAATCAACTTTTTTTAAAAGGTCTTTTAATAAATAGCAATAAAAAATGTTACTAAAAATCACTGCGATCATTTCGACCTATCAAAATTTCTAGCGACCACTAAAAAGTTAATAACTGACACAACTAAACCTATAAGCGAAACCCAAGTAAAAAGTTACCAATATTTGATAAACAGACTTATCATTCTTTTCTATATAATACATGAATCTCGATTTCTGCAATTCTTGGCTTACCCTAATGCCTTAAAATCGTGAAGCTTATGTTGTTTTAACGGTTTCTATCTATTTCAATACTGTTAATATTTTAGAGATTGTATATCAACGTTATTTCTCACTCATAATAAGGTTTTTGTTTAAAATTTGTAGCTTTAACAGAAGGAAAATAATACACAGGGGCTTTCTAATAAAAAGAAAAAATTGTATTTTACTACATAACTCAAAACCACTATGTTCAACTGCTTTTGGGAATCTTCTATTCTACTGAGCGTTAAAAATACTATTTGGTCGTTAATTAATACAATTTTTTATCTTTACTGATAACAAAGTGGCCAGTGATCAGACACTTAATTTGCATCAGCCTGCATATTATCATTGAAGAATGGCCCCTTATGCACAAAAACTTAGTTTTGCGACTGTCATCTTTAAGAGCGCGGAATGGTATGACATTGAGAACAAACATTCTAGAGCAAACTATAGTATATTTCCTTATGTGCGGAAAGTGACACTTTTCCGCGCGGGATTGCAGTTGCCGCAAAACTTAGGAACGCTATTTTTTCTACGAGCGGGTGCAGATAAAACCATAATGACAAAATTTCATTTTATTAATTTTTATTAAAATGAGGTGAAGCTACAACAACTATCCCACTGTTTACTATTTCTATATGAATGGCAAACGAGCCATTTGAAGAATACTGCCCATTGATCGATGATGCCAACGCATATATTTTTTACTATATTTTTGACTTAACCGATTTTTGCAAAGTATTACAATATAGGCAGCCGATGATGCACTAGTATTGACATTAATAATTTTATAGAGTTGCTTTATGCATTGTAATAGTCCGAATTTCAAACTCTGGAAGAATAATATATGAACTTAATTCATTTTGGCAGAAAATGGACTTGACTGGTTTGTTCATTGTTGTTTGACACCGATTTTAATCTTTCCGCACTAGTGCGGAAAAGTGGTACTTCACAAATTAAAATGCGTGCGAAAATGTGCACTTTTCCGCACGCGTTTGCAGTTGCCGCAAAAGTTAGCAACGCTATTTTTCCTACGAGCGCGTGCAGAAAACAACTCTCCTACTGTTTATTATTTATATGTTTATTATTCAAATGGATGGTAAACGGTGCAATTTGAAGCATTCTGCAGATTGATCGCTGATACCTACAGATTTTTATGATGATACTTGATTTAACCGATGTTTGCAAAGAATAACAATATAAGCTGCCGATTATACACTACAGCATCGATATATTAATAATATTATAGAGCTGTTTTATCCAATGTAATATTCAGCAATTCAAAATCTGAAAGAAAATAAACTTAATTCATTTTGGCCAAAAAGAAATGGACTTGGCAGGTTTATGCATTGTTATTTGACACTGACTTTAATCCTTCCCCACTAGTGCGGAAAAGTGCTACTTTCCAAAACAAAATGCGTGCCAAAATGTGCACTTTTCCGCACGCAATTGCAGTGGGAGCAAAAAAAGCAACGCTATTTTCTCCACGAGCGCGTACCGAAAACCCCCAAAAAATGACTGATGAAATTTAGTTTTGTTAATTTGTAATAAAATGAAGAGAAACTATAACAACTATCCTATACTGTTTATTATTTAAATGTTTAATATTTATATGAATGGTAAAAGATATAATATGAAGCATTCTGCAGATTGATTGCTAATGCCAACTAATTTTGTCTCGAATTTTGTATGATGATATTATTTGACTTAATCGATTTTTGCAAAATATTTCAATATAGGCAGCCTATTATACGCACTACAGTATCGACATTAATTAATTATATTAATATATTAATATATAGAGCTGCTTTATGCATTGTACTATTCAGAATTTCAAACTCTGCAAGAATTACTTAAGTAATTCATTTTGTCCAAAAAATTGAATTGACATGTTTATGTATTGTTGTTTGACACCGATTTTAACGCGTACGGAAAAGTACTACTATACTTTCTAAATTAAAATGCACGCGAAAATGTGCACTTTTCAGCACGCGATTGCTATTGCTGCAATAGTTAGATACGCTATTTTTTTTCGAGCGCATACAGAAATCACAACACAATGAAATTTAATTTTATTAATTTTTATTCAAATTAAGAGAAACTACAACTGGCCTACTATGTATTAAATATATGAAAAAACTTGTAATTTGAAGCATTCTGCAGATTGATCCCTGATGCCAACAGATTTTTTATGATGATATTTTACTTAACTGATTTTCGCAAAGTATTACAATAGGCAGCCGGTTGTGCAGTTTTCCGCACGCTTGTATAAAAAAAATAATATCCTATGAGCTGAATCGGATTCTGTGGCGTAACAAAAACTGAGTGGGCTTCCCCGCAAACATTTTCAAGAGCTCCTTCTCTATAACGAATGGAAAAAGATAATTCCTATTTTTATTACTACAGGATTCAAGCTTATGAATTTTTGAATTAGCTAATTACGTGATAGTTTAACTATCAGTTAAACCGACACTAGGTATTAAGTACATAATAAAGCAGCAAACAATTCGAATTTATTGCATAATCTTCGGTAAACATAACATATAGGTAGATATTAAGTCATTAAAATTAATATTTCAGCAAACATGATGCACAATCAAAATTTTAAAACAATATAATATTGCTTACCAGTAGCGGGGGTAGAAGTGATCGAGCATCATAGAATACAAAAGACAGAAAACATGAATAATCAACAAGTCAGCTCAAGCCTCAAACATTATGCCACAAAGTACTATAAGGTAGAGGTAAAGGTATTATAAAAAAAATGACCAGATCGTCTAGAGTTATTTTTTGCAAAATCATTTCGTCAATATTTAATGTTTTAACAAATCCGTGTTCGATACTAATTAAGGATAAATCCGAAAAGCATTGTTGTCCCATGGTTTACGTAAAGAGGTTTTCACTATTATCAGTTTCGGAAAAGTTCGTTCGGGTAATGCCACACTAACTGGGAAAGTTAGAAATAACATCACTGCACTAGATACATCTGAAAATTTTGAAGAAACGCACTGATTTTTTGTTAATAAATAATCCGCAAGTTTACATACTGTTTTGATTTTGAAATACTATCTCCAAGTCTCTTTCTGAGGCTAAAAATTTCATTAGAAAAGTCAATGGACAAGTCTTGTATCGTTTGTACATTGCGCGCTTTCACATACAATTCTTCTTCACTTAACGAAGTAAGTAAAAAATAAAACTGTGTTGTATGGAATTAATACTTTCAAAACTTATTTTCAACTGATTGGCAAGAATATCTAATGTACAGAAACAAATTTCCACTTTAAACAGTAGTTGTTCGGCATAGCTTATCTTCTAATAATTCATCATAAAATTTTGTAACTTTCCTCTTTATTTTATTTTAAAAAACAGGCTTAATGTTGAAGGAATTCGTCAAAATAACTGCTTTTTCTCTATTGTGTGCAAAGTTTGTTCTCATATGGCGAATTTTTGTTAAAGCTACATTGAGTTGATCGGTCACGCAATCAAGAGCTATATTGCCTTTTTGCAGTTATTTTGATGAAGATCAACGTTTTCCAGAATTTCTGTTTGAAACACTAGCAGAATAATGAAATCAAAGTCTTCCTTTTTCTTCTTAAATGCTAGTATACTTAATCTCTTTCATCTGTTTTTCGGCTGGTCAGTATAATGGTAGACAGAACCTTTAGTATAGACACAAAATTGTACCTGATTGTAGATACCGACTGCCAACAAGATGACCATCTTGTTGTTCATAACGTTTTAGGAGTAAATTTTATATTCTAATTTTTGATATTCTTAATTTCTGCCATCTTTTTATGTTCAAAGAAAACATATTTTTTTCAACAAATATCCTAAAGCTTTTGAACATTTGAACCAGCATTATTCAACACCAAATTTAAGTTATGAGCAGCACAATGAACATAATTTGCAGTCAGTTACATTGTATATTCGGCTCATATTTAAAGCTCCATCCTTGGCTGCGGCACTTAGCATGATTCAGGTTCATTTCCTCTAAAATTGTGACAATTTTTTATTCCAGTCCCTTAGAAGTTTGATCTGCCACTTCAAAAAATCCAACAAAAGTTTCTTTAATAGAGACTGATGGTGGCTGATTATTTTCATATTTTTCTATTAAGACTGATCTCACAATCTAACTAGGTTGAGATATCTTTTGTTGTGTCACAAATTTATAATAGTGAAAAAAGAGCATCTTTTATTTAATTCAAAATTTTTCTTTTAATTTCAGTTGAAATGTTGTGGATTACTGTTTTTGCTATATTTATGTCTATACAAAAATGTACCTGATTGTACATACCGACTGCCAAACATAAGGTTTTAAGAGTAAATTTGATATTCTAATTTTTGATATTCTTAAATGGGGTTTTTGACGACGCCCGGTTCGAATCCGACCTCGGCGGAACCTATCGCTGATAGGTTCCGCGGTAGGAGCCAAAATATTTGAAATTTTTCGATATCGAAATTTTTTTTATTTGAATCGTTTTCTTTCGTCCCTCGAAAAATAACCATAGATCGGCACCTAAATCGGCCCGCGAATAGGCGCCCGCGCGGTTTTTAACCGGTAGGTTCCGGTATAAGGAGATGACCTGCAGGGTCTATATTTTCATGGTAGATGTACAACGTGGGTGGCTACCTGGAATTAAATCGGGGATGCCGGGGCTCGCTTTTAAGGGGGGTTCTAGGGGTCTTTTGGGGGGGCCCTATGTAAATTGCGCAGTTTTTCGCGATTTCTGGCTAAGCTAAACGGTAGCTCGGCTCGAAATTCTGACGAAACCAGGGCCCGGTCGGATAGGTTATCGAGTATTACCCACCCCCCCACGCCTTTTTATGTCCAAGAAAAACATACATTTTTCAAAATATATTAAAAGTCTTTTAACATGGGAACACTTGAACCAGCATCATTCAACACCAAATTTAAGTTATGAGCAGCACAATGAACATAATTTGCAGTCAGTTCCATTGTATATTCCGCTCATATTTAAAGCTCCATCTTATCCTTGGCTGCGGCACTTAGCATGATTCAGGTTCATTTCCTCTAAAAATGTGACAATTTTCTATTCCAGTCCCTTAGACGTTTGATCTGTTGCTTCAAAAAATCCAACAAAAATTTCTTTAATAAGACTGATGCTGGCTGATTATGTTCATATTTTTCTAATCTTATCGCACAATTTGACTAAGTTGAGATATCTTTTGTCGTGTCACGAATAATAGTGAAAAAGAACATCTCTTACTTCATTCAAAATTTTTCTTTTAATTTCAGTTCAGATGTTGGGGATTAATTCATTTTGAATTTTTGGACTCAGGTACTAGCCTGTTGGTATTATTTTTTTAAATGTGATTCCAATAATGGATCGTGTTTGGCAAGTAGCTCTAAAGCAAATATTAAATTGCCGTTATTAGTTGAAACAGTACTTACCCTCTGAAGCCTCTCTATGACCACGAAAAGGTAAACCACATGTGGCCAAGATAATAATTACGTCAATTATTCGTTTAATTATTTTTCTCCATATCTGTAGGTATATTTTGTTGATTACCGAATTCCAACAAATTATCTACTTGAATAGCCTTTTTTCCATGAATCATAAACGAGACATGCTCATACATACAACCGAATTTTCGTGCTCTTATACATATATATATATTTTTTGAAAAATCCTTGCCAATCTTTAATCCCTCTGCACCACGAGTCTTTAAAATGCTTGTCTTTTCGCTCTACAAAAAGACAGCATGCTTCACAATATGAAGCGTTCAATCTAGGGGAATGTCGTATCCTTTATACCCGAATTCCAGTTTTTGGGATAAAAATATAATAACTGTTACTAAATGACCGCCCTTTTTCGTCTTTGACGAAATTATGCTTAGATTTGCAGAAGCCAATTTTGAAAATGTTGTCTTTAATATGCATTAATCCATAAACCGACAACATGTTTGTTTTTTCGTGTTGTTAATCCTCATTGGCACGCCGAAATTCTTTTACGTTGTTGTGTCTAGTACCTGGGGGTCAATATGCCCTCCACCCCCCTCAGCTGGCTAGTGGCCAGTGGCCAGCTCCTCCGCGGGGTCCGCAGGGGTGTTTTTTTACACCACCGATCAGATTACTTGTCCTCAACAACGTGGATTTTAAGTGGTCGGTCCACCATATATAATGTTTTATCATATACCAAGAATTTGTGTCATTTTTAGGGGAAGGCGTATCACGTCGATGCGATCGTCACTGATTTTTACAAAGCTTTTGTCTCGGCTTTTGTCAAAGTGAACCATAGTATTAAGCTTGCTGCTTCTGAAATCTGTGATATTCTTTTGTCTCGGTTCCAAAGCTACTTATTGACTGCATGACAGAAATAATCAAACAGTTACGATCTTTGATGCGCAATTTAGCATTAGTCATGCTTCCGCAGGAGTACCCGCATTAGGGGTGGGATTTATTTTTCATTATTTTTAATCTCTTTATTGATGACTTATCACATATTATCGATTCTAACGTCCTTTTGCATGCAGTTGACTTCCATAGTAATTATCATAGCATACATCAAGACGGTCAAGGCCCTTTTGGTCAGTGATGCTTTAATAATGATTTGCTTTTGAGTACTGACAAGTATACTGATGCATTTTTATAAAGCAAAAAATCCATTACGGTTTGATTATTCAATAAATAATTCTTGTATTGTTGATTATAGTAAGAGATTTTAAGATTTCTTTATTTTCTTTTTTGTTCACTGAGATACTTTAATTTCTGATACATATTGTTTCCTTGAATATGCTCGTCCAATAGGGAATCCATACTAAAGTATGATAAATGCAATTGTCTACATAGTTGAAAAACTACAGAGGAAGTTTAATTAAATTGGTTATTCCTGTTGAACTCCTACAAATTCTTTTGAACATAGGCTCTTCTATAATTCATGCCAGGATGTTTTATAAAATATTAAACTACAATGCTGACTGGCCTAATTTATTAGAATTGGCATTTATTCAGATTGCACAAAGAAACATCAGAAATCCTGCATTGTTTTAAGTCAAGCATTACAGGATCAAACTATGGACAGTCATCACCATTAACTTGAATATGAAGGAAAATTTACGTGTTGAATCTGTGATAGCTGCCATCTTGCTTCCATGAAATTGTAATGTGATATGAAGTTGTTTTTGTTGTATGTTATAGTAGGGTTGTGTCTTTATACTCTTTATTATTTTATTTTTAGTAATAAAGACTGGTCTGGTACTGTCCTTTAAATAAATATCATTAAGAGCTTAAATAAAAATTAAGTTACTTATAAATCACTCTTCGATAATTGCTGTAAGTAGAAAATAGAAAACAATTATTGCATTCGTTCTAAAATAATTATTTTTCAGAAAGATTCCTGCCGTCAATGAGTTTATAATTTAGTAAATAATAAATTTGCCCTACACTGGCTAAATCTATAGTAATATTCGAAACCGTGTATCCTTCTTTTATTTCTTATCATGGAATATATCCGGAGGTAAATTTTTCAGAAAGATACGTAGCAGAACTGATGAATATTTGATTACCTCATCGACCAATATTAGTTAAATTCCTTTGTTGCCTCCATTTAATGTCACTTTCATTTAATCACCATCACAGTCCGTTCACTATACCTAAATCATCACAGTCAAACACTAAAATCCTTCAAGTCAATCATCGCACCACTCACGCCGTCAAAAGCCTTTCGTAAGGCGAGAGTATAGAATCCTGCAGGAGTTCGCGATGCTCTTTTGTCGCAGGACACGTATTCTTGCAGGTTGCAACGATGCGTCGCGCGGATTTCAGTGCCCGATCCCGCGCTTCGAGAAATAGAAAACGATTGTTAGGCTTTGCGTCCGTGGATACAGTAAGCGCGCCTTGTTTTTGTTTCTTTCTCCTTGAGGAGGCCGATAGCCTGTCACGTGTACCGGCTTTCGACGAATGGCTTCTGGGGATTTGCGCTGAAGGGGCGGAGCATAGGAATCGGAGGGCGGGCTCACGCCTGTCGTGTTGAGTTCCACTACAATTATACAGGTAAAAATTATGAAAAAACATCCGATTTCACATGAACACGCCGCCGATATGCCTTTGATATTCTTATTACTTTAAACACGGACGTGTTGGTTGATCACGCAAGCCTTGCGACCATCATGAGTGCTATTTAACCTTTATACGAAGTGTTCCGTTTCTCAGGAGTTCATACGTTTACTCGTTAAGGGAAGACCTCAATCTGAGCTAATTTCTTCGGTGATTGTAGAGTTAATACTAATAAAATATGAAAAACTAATACAGTTTACATATGCTTACAGAAGATAGTTTGACGACGAAATTTCTTTTGAATTAAAACAACAGATATTTTAAAATGTACCAATAGATTTTTAAGTGAATTCTACTGGGCAAAGTTGGTATTATACTCATTTTGTAATGACGTCATTTTTGTTTATTTTGTCTTGGTTATGTGAAATATGCATGCGTATCAAAACCATCGGTTTGTCAGCTTTTTGTCGAAATTTATTTCGAAACGTTTTAGATATTAAGATATTGCCTAGAAAAAGATATAATAGGTATAATGAACAATCGCAGCTGATAATTTTAAATATATTGGCTTTTTCAAATCGAGAATGTCAGCGAGCAGCAAATGCAACAAAATTGAGCCCAACAACGATCGCAAATATAAAGAATAATGGGATAAAATCAGACCAGGATAATAAGCTTCCAGTATGTCTTCCAAGCAAAAGACCGCCAAAAACCAAAATTACAAAATATTTGAAAAATATAATTTGGGACACAATTTATTTATCTTTATAGGACGCCAGAAAAGAATATGTAACGTTGGCAACAATAAGACAAAAGTTCAGGAAAAAAATTGAGTATTTTGAGTTTTCCATCGATTCCTTAAGAAGATGGATCAAAAGTATAGGCTTTAAGTGGAAAATATCAAATAATAGAAAATAATATTTGATGGATTTGACAGATATTGTTCATAAAAGAATCAATTTTTAAGGGAGAATATCAAAAATAGAAATTTAGGTCCGGAAGGTTTTACTCCACTTTTAATTGACGAGACGTGGATCTTTAGCACGGGATCATTTTTTAGTAGCTGGTAAGATGACACCAACCACACGTATTCAAGAAAAAACATTGAAGGTAAAAATATGATGTTATCTTTTTAGATTTTTTTAACTAAAAAATGGTGCCTTGTAAATCTTAATAATTCCGCCCTTTTCATATTCAATATATAGGTACAGCCTAGGAATGCAACATATTAATTTGACGTATTTAAGGACTATTACAGATTATGAAGCCAGCCCCGTCTCCAGGCTTTAGGCCGCCCGAGGCGAGCAGGATTTGGCCGCCCCTTACAACAGAACAATTAAGGAGTCAATAATGACATATCCGGCAAATAGGCGGCCGCGCGGTTTTTTGACCGGTAGGTTCCGATATAGGGAGCTGACCTGCAGGATCTATATTGTCATGGTAGATGTACCACGTGGAAGCTACCTGGAATTAAATCGGGGATGCCGGGCTCGATTTTAAGGGAGGGTTTTGGGGGGGCTATGGAAATTGCGTGCTTTTTCGTGATGTCAGGCTAACCGGGAGCTTGGAGCAAAATCGACCAAACTTCGTACGGCGGAGTCGGGGTTGGCTGGTTAGTGGGTACCCCCCATCACGCCCATTTCCCGAATTTTTATCGAGAAGTGGGGGAAATCACCAAACACGTTTTTTCAAATTCAAAATGTCTATATTAATAAAAAATTGCACAACACAGAGGAACATATATAGGACAATTGATAATAATAGCGTCACAGGAAGTATACATATAAATGGTTAAAATGAACATTAAAAGTACAAAAATAACACAATTTGTTTAAAACCTATAATTTAGAAATTCTTGAACTGTATAGTGTTCAATTCTCAATATAATATTTTTAATACTACTCTTAAAACTAGTGAAATTCTTGTCCAGCTTAATACAAACAGGCAGAGCATTAAAAAACTTCATACAGGAATAGGTTGGTCCCTTTTCAGTAGCTGTCAATCGATGTGGAGGGAAATTTAGTCCCACATACCTAGTGGGTATATTGGTTTGTTACTCAAACTCAGTGAACTTTTCCCTGTGTTTGAAGAAAAACAGCAGACACTCACATATGTACAGACCGGCAAGCGTTAAAAAAGCCAAGTTCCTGAAACTCCCCTACATGAATCCCTTATTCCCAAGTTGAGCAGTGTTCTTATTGCTCGCTTTTGTGCCACAGAGGCCCTTTCGGCATCTCTGCTTCCCCCCAAAAGATGATGCCATATTTGAGAGTGTAATAAATGTTGGCATAGTACCACCGGTTTAAGGTGGTCAATATTAAGATATCTTGACAGTATCCTTAGGGAGTAACATGCTGAACTGATCTTTCGACACACATTGTTGACCTGTACCATCCAGTCCAAATTTTGGTCTATATGTATGCCCAGAAACTTTGTGTGCGTGGACAAAACGTGAGGAACATTATCTGTCAGGGAGATTATATCTGGGATGTGATTGTTCTTCCTTTTGGTGCGAAAACAGACAATGTTAGTCTTGCTGGAATTTAGAACCAACCTATTTCTAGTGAACCAGTCCTGGGCTGCTTTTAATCGTGCACAGGAGATATCGAGAAGCTCGGAAAGCTGAGAAGCAATTGTCAACAAGTTCGTGTCGTCCGCATAGTTTACCAGGTGTGATTCATCATCAAGAATTTCGTTTGCTAAGTCATTAACATATATAGTGAAAATTAGAGGACCCGGGACTCCGCCCTAAGCAATGCCAAGGAGAAGCCGCAACCCCTCAGAAAGGTGTTTCTGGCCTTTGGACTCAATGAGGACCCTCTGTTTCCGGTCTGAAATATATGAGCGGATCCAGTCTAAGGCTGGTCCTCGGATCCCATACTTCTCCAAATCATCAGCCAGAACTCTATGGTCAAGGCTGTCAAATGCCTTGGACAAGTCCAAGAACAAGCCAAGGGACAACCTTCCCTCCTCAAAACGCCCCAGAATTCTTTCAACAAAGTCATAAATTGCCGTTTCGACCGACCTGCCCCTCAGAAATCCATGTTGTGTATCACTTACCAGCCCTTCCAAACAGAGGAAGCCCATAAGCCTAGTGCACATGGCCACCTCAAACACCTTTGAAAATGTAGACAACAGGCTTATTGGTTTGTAATTGCCAAGCTGGCTCTTGTCTCCTTTTTTGTATATAGGTTTTACAATTGCCAGCTTGAGTTTATCGGGAAAGATTCCATATGTAAATAAGTTGTTAATCACGTGGCACAGTGGCTCAGACACCTCCTATGCACAGTGTCTCAACAAATGGGGGGATATGTCATCAAACCCAGCACCCTTTTTGATTTTTAATTTAAAGATTATTTGGGAAATTTCTGTGGGAGTGGTCGGGGTTAAAAACAAGGATTTGTTGTGCAATGTGATGTTGCATGAGAAGGAAATGTCACTCTGGCTCTCGATGAGTTTCGGAGGAGCCTCAACCACCAACCTGTTAAACCTGTTGGCCAGTTCAGAAGGGTCTCCCGGAATGTCGAGATTTTGGGGTCCACAAGATTCTCTAACCTCCCTAACCACCTGCCAAACACACCTCGACCTATTGGCACTAGCATTTATGCGGGAGGCATAATGCTCTCCACGAGCCTCCTTCAGGAGGCAATTATTTGCCTCCTGATTGGATGGATGTGACAAAACAATTGCTAGATATTAGTGTCACAAGAGCAACCGAACTGACAAATAATCGCGAAAGATATCGATATACAATTTTCAAAGCAATTGACAATCTTCGTGTCCGCAATCCTCCAGTTCTGACCTAGTACATTTTACGAGTTCACATGTCTGGCAAGAAATATTTCGAAAATAGGGGATTTTTTGGGAAAATTTCTATTTTTAACGCCCTGTATGTGATATAAAAACTTTTATTTGTACGTGGGTGCTACGTACGTCGATCCCTCTGACAGTTTCTGTAATGAAAGCAAAAAAAAATTTTTCAAAAATAATTTTCAAAAAAAATTAATTTTGATGTGGGTACTCTAGAGAGGGGTATTTGGGGGCGCGGAGTTCGAAGTTTTGGTCTAAAAAATTGCACGAGTTTGTTGTACCGAAATATTTCGAAAATAGGGGATTTTTTTTTGAAAAATTGTGGTTTTAACACCCTGTATGTGATTTAAAAAAATATATTTGTACGTGGGTGACATGTACGTGGATACCTCTAACCGTTTCTGTAATGAAAGCGAAAAAAAAATTTCAAAAATAATTTTTGAAAAAAATTAATTTTGATGTGGGTACTCTAGAGAGGGGTATTTGAGGACGCGGAGTTCGAAGTTTTGGTCTAAAAAATCGCACGAGTACGTATATGTAACATGCGCTCGCTCCACGCTAAATATGTGCTACATGCTGTTCAGTAATCGATCAATCAATCGGGTTGCGTTTCGTCCACTTTCGTAAAAATTGTCCTGAGTCGCTTTAAGGCGATGTCGCCCGTCCCTAAAGATGTGCTAAGTCGCGATTTTTCGTTAGCAGTTGCGACTGTTTATGCAATTTTTCATTCACTGCGAATTTAAACTGCTAATGCTAATTGCGAATAGACCGTTATGTTATATAGTGGGGTTTAATTATTTAAGGCGTTGGTTATTATTGCATACAACGCGCGATGAGCTGCTTATAGTACGAATGAAGCGTTTTACGTATTCATTGGGAGAGTGTTTACCGTGTTACATACAATCACATTAAAACTTTACAGAAAAAATAAAAACGGCCGCCCCTAAAAATCGGCCGCCTGAGGCGGCTGCCTCGCCGCCTCACCCCTGGAGACGGGGCTGATGAAGCACATAATACAGACTGTTTAACCGTGAATTTTTGGAAGACCTTATAACGCGCGCCGTATACCTTTCAAACAATCAATATGATTTTTGATTTTTTTTCGTTAAAAAATTCATAAGTATAGGGCAATATGAGAGAACTTGACTCTATATGTACTATGTGCATGGAACATTGCTTATTAATTATATTAAATTTATGTTTTGGTAGATTGATTTCAAATATTTTTAATGTTTAAGAAAAATTGACTTATCTTTTATTTTTTATAAGGTCATCGTTATATTGTGGTCCAAGCCGGAACCAAAGATGGCTTCATCAAGGTTGCGAATTTAATACTCAAAAGTGGATTAAGGAGGTGGGATTATCATGACAATATGAACAGAAAAAACTTCGAAAACTACTTTAAATCTCAGCTGGTTCCGAATCCACCCCCAAAGTTATTCAAAATCATGGACAATGCACGTTATCTTTCTGGTTTATAGAAGAAATCCCGAGAAAATCTTGGACAAAGCAGATACTCATCGAATGGTTGAAGAAAAAAAAAGTTGACTTTCAAGATCAAACATTGAGTATTGCACGCATAAACTGCCCTAGTGAAAAAACACTTTCTTGATATGAAGATGTTAAACCTTAGGACCCAAAATTTTGCGAGGAATACTTGCAAAAAATATATTTTCGGTAAATTTTAGTAGCAAAACTTAAATTAAAATGGATTGCTTAAGATTTGGTTGATTTGTCTTTAATTATTTAAGGTAACTAAAATTCAAGGAAAAGGTTTCATTTAAGTATATATGCCATATATATCTAACGGATTCTTTGCAAAATAAGAAACTACATAATCTAAGCAGGTATTGAAAGATTTGAAAGTACTTATTGAGCTGTATTAAAATCAAAGTTAAATGACTCATATTATAAATAATAATTAATATTGTTTCCATTATTGTGATTGTGAATTATTATTAATGTTAAATACACAGTTATTATAAACAATTTTTGGTTGATTTTCTAAACCTGATGAGATACTATGATTGGTACTGGGGACGTCTCTCATAGATTGCATAACGTTTTTATGATGATCAATGTCCATTTGCAAGTAAGGCTTAATAACTGGCTATTGTTATGACCTGTGATCATCAGTTCCTGTTTACTTATCCCCCTTTTGCTAAACAGGTGACTACAGTTGCCCTTGCTGAATGGTTAGTGATCTTCACTTTTTTGGTATCAATGCCTCAGTGGCAGCAAATTTTAACCACATAGAATTCATAGAAATTGTATTTTTTCCGACAGGGCACCCCGTTTGACCGTGGATGCTTCCACTTTAGATTCGCAGTTAAAAATAATCTGTCAGTTGTGACAGTATCACCACTTGTTGGATTAATTTTTGAAAATGACGAACAGGGCATACGTCAGGTTTGAAAGAATTAGCATCAGCCATTTGCTGCCTGCCAATTTCTTGGATCCTCCTTGGGTAGTCTTTGAGAAAACTGGATTATATTCTATGGGCACGTAAATCTTTCTTTGCTATCTTCTCTCTCCACAAAATATTTTGCACTATCTGAACATCCTTCCCCACCTCGCCAGGTCAGTTCTCGGGAAGAAAAGTGGAAAAACTTGCGATCACACAAAAAAGAAATTATTGTATTAAATAAAAATATATGAACCAATTAAATATATGTTTGATATAAGCCAATCATTTATAAAATTGAATCAACCTCACAAAATAATTACCAGAAAATACAAAAATATTTATCTCAATTATATATAAGCTTTACTCTGCAGTCGGTAGCAGCAACTGAAACTTGTGACATAATTTGTTTAAATATTCCACGGTTTGATTCAAATGTATCTGGAATTTTTTTTAAATACATGGATGTTTTAATAAATAGCCCATATATTCAACTATGTCCTGACATAAGGTTAGGTCAAATATACCACCGTTTGTTTCAAATATATGGATAATTTGTGCTAAATATAGAGATACATGTTCATGTATTTAACCCAATCACATAAATGTTTTCGAAAACCACTTCATGATTTACGTTTTATTTAGGGTATATTTGGTTTAAATATGCTAGAATTTACCATGTACATCTCATAAATATGTATAACACTTTCATGACATATTAAAATTCGACTGATATAACCTAAAACATTTTCCAATAAATTTATGAAATCGACTGTAACATATTTTACTCAAACATGATTAAAGGAATAAATAATAATAAAAAAATATAATCTATTTATTTTTTTATAGAAATATCGAGAAAAAAAAAATTATACAGGTGTTAAAAGTTATGTATAATTCAAAAAGGATTTCCGTTTGTAAGTTCAGTTAATTTCCTGGTTCTGATGTGACAATTTCGTTGATTTTTATTATTTTAGGTGAAAGAGGCGATTTCAGCGATTTTAAAGATTCATTTCCCTAAAATAAAATTCTAATTTTCGATCGGAAAGATTTTTTTATAAATATATAGGTAGGCAGCCAACATTATACCAACTTATCATTTTCTGCACGAAAATAAAATATTTTATCCCATAAAATATATACATTTTTACTTACTTGCAACTTCTTAATCCCCCTTTTCAGACAAACCTTGTCCCCAATGTTGCCATTAACCAATACCTCTACCTGCGCATCTGTTAGAAGCTCTACGATTTCCAAATCGTCAATTGTCTTGTCTAAAAACAATCTTCTTTGAGAAAAGAAACTTTAAGAACCAATAGAAAATGTCAATATAAGTAGACTTTGTCATATAAACATGTATCGAAATCTAAACGGCTTTAGATATACAAAGTGTCGAAAGTTTTATCACCAATTACTTAAAGTGTTTTCGTTGATTTTAATGAAAGATGGTAGGTTTGTTTTTGCACATAAGCGAGTACTGACTAGTAAAAGTTAATGGAAACGAGTATATGTTTCATTGAAAAATATCAGAGTTCTTCCTATTACATATGTATTTGAAACAAAAACATAGAAGATTGACTGAACCCAACACTTTATTTCAATGAATCCTTTAAAAAGCTAATCGAAAAAGGTATAGGTTTTATTAAAAAATATCAGAGATCTTCTTAATACATATTTATTTGAGACAAAAACATAGAATATTGACTGAACCCAATCCTTCCTCGTATTGTATAATACATATGGAAACTATATCGAAACATTTCCAAATAAGCAAAAAATAATAGAAAAAAATTGTTTTTATACTTTATAATTTATCATATCATACCCACCGGCATGAATTTTACATGAAACAAGCTTTTTGTACAATGATCTTGATGCGGGGCCAGCCATCCATCTTATTGGTAACTTAGGCTTACTAAAAGAGGTGTGTATGCACTTACCGTAGAGTAAGGAATTTACCCATTAGTCAGGCTGAGTAGTCACAGGCTACACATTAAAATTTACTTCGTACCCACTTGTGAATAATATGGATGGAGCTGCATGCATCGCCGACGCACGGCGCCGACGCACGAGTTGTGGCCATATTAAAATCGTACGCCGAGTACGGGGAATCTTGTAACAAACATTTATTATATTTGATTAGCCCTCAAAATGATTGGGGCAAATATTTTAAATAGTTCTCTAAACTCTAAAGGTGCATACGAATTTCTAGATTTCAGCTAATCATTGACGCATTTAAGCCAAAGTATGATAAATTGAATAATATAAATTATTTTATTTAATAACTTCGACCTTTTCATTCAAACAGTATTGTTTAAACATGTGATAGATTGGTATCAAATATGCGAAATGCATTAATTCAAGTCATTCATGATAAATTTAATTAAACAGGTACTTAGGTCAATTAAACGTAGGTCAACTACACGATATATTTGTCTTCGCATGATGCTTTTTTTTCTGTTGAGACCCCTAGTTCCCCATGTTAAGAATTCATGAGATAATGCTGCAGAACTTGATTTTCTCTTAGAAGGATCCGTTTTATTGTCGACG
Organism: Pissodes strobi; assembly: GCA_016904865.1. Taxonomy (NCBI): domain Eukaryota; kingdom Metazoa; phylum Arthropoda; class Insecta; order Coleoptera; family Curculionidae; genus Pissodes; species Pissodes strobi. Next base: position 93,678 of record MU182191.1, read on the forward strand.
CTTAGCATCACGGGCAGATCTAGCTTCTAGAAGTTCAATATCGGAAAATGGATCAAATTTTATTGGAAATTTGGTGAACATCATTTCCTGCAATTTTTTTTGGGGTAAGATTCAACATCAATTTCACAACGCTTTCCTTATAATCTGCTTCATTTCTTCTTTTCATATTAAAAACATAAATAATCTTGCAATATATGAGCCAACTGTTCAATATATCATTCAATTTTGTAAGGTTTTTTGTTACAAAATTCTCTGAACTGTTTCCATACACTTGTCTTGTCCCTTTTAGTATATTATATGGAGTTAAATTGTGAACTTCTTGTCTTATAGTTACCACACTTTCTTTTCCGAAATGAGACATTCCACAAAAACGCCATAAAACTGAAGCAAAAACTGTGAAATTGCACTGAGTCAATGACAGATAATTTACCCGTTGACAGACACAGAGCCTACTTGGTAGTTTTAGTTTCATACTGGATTGTCTAAAGGAAAATATCATGCTATAATTGTTTATATTATTTTGGTGTGAAATTTTCTTACCGAATCTCCCACGTTCTTGAATTAATAACCGCAAATATCTCATCGAGCAAGAACTTTTAAAAATAATTCATGCTCTGGGAAATATTTCAGGAATTAATTCAAGCAGTAGGGAGATTACTAGTTAGAAGAGTTTTAGCAGAATTTTTTCCAAAATATACAGTAGCTGACCATTGTCTGATTGGGTCAAATCGCTGACGGGCTTAGAGTAATTCTCACCGATGGTCCCGCTGTGGCCTCTGCACTGACGCTTTTTTTGGAAGTACGCCAGTTTAATGCTCCATTTTTTATGCTGTGGCCTCTGCACTGATGCTTTTTTTGGAAGTCCGACAGTTCAATGCTCCATTTTTCTATCATCTTTTATATCTGTTATCCCAAGAAAGGTTCTGAAGATCTCTGAACTCTAATAGTTTCATTCGTTTGGGTTCTGCCTTAGTAATTTCTCGATAATTTAGAAAACTGTTTACAGCTGTTACTGCATGGGTTCGTTTTCATATTTTGGAGAAAGCGCCCGACAACGAAGGTAGCGGGCTCTGTTTCCAAAACACGAAAAGGTCTGAATGCAGCTTTTCTAAGACAACACGCTCGAATGCAAAATTATCTGGTTATTTTGATGCACGAGCGTAATTCGGGGGAATATTTCCGGAATAAGGAGATGCTTTTAAAAAATAAATTTTTATTTCTTTAAATACAAAAACAAAATAATGAGACGCAAAGATACCTACAGTTTCTTTTTATCCAAAACCAGACATTTTTAATAATATATATTGACTTTACTTTGACGATATTTATATAAATTGTCGCTGTCATCATAAGTTTACAATGGAATTACCATAGATACGTGCGATGCAATTATCGCCCGTGCTCTATCGGTTCCGATACAGTGCAATTATCGGAAGTAACTGCACAAGTGCAATAAATACACATATTATTAGTGAGGGTATGTACTCCTTTAAAAAGAAGCTAAAAGGAATTTTGATCGAAAGCCAACTATAAAGTCAGACAGTAACCCAGTAAGGCGGTGGACAATCATCTGGTATACCTATCGGTTTTAGATGGTCCTTGCTCTTGTATCTTAGTTATAATATTATAGGTGTAGGCCATTGATTTGTATAGGAGTGGATAAGCAATAAATAGACCAAACATGGCAAATTTACGACCGCGAAATGTAAACAAAGAAACTTCAATTTGGACTTGCGCATTAGAAAATTAGTAGGAGCTAGCTGTTGCACCGTGAAGGTAAATAGGCAGGCCCGGACTTCGAAAGTGATTATTTCACCAAATATTCGGTAGAGGAGTCTTGCCGATTGGGAAATGGGCCCCAGTTAGCATAGTGAAACAAACAATAAGGTATAAATAAGTAATACTTATAATAACTAGACTTACTTGAAATAGGAGATGCCGGGTATTTTGCCTCGAATCGAACTAGAATTATTAACTCAAAACGCCACGCCGTCAAAACGAAAACACGTCAGAGACAAAAGCCAAGTTCGATCCTGACCGACGCCTGCTGAGACGGCAAG
>MU182191.1:105737-147622 GCA_016904865.1 Pissodes strobi
GTAACTCTCCATATAGGAAACATAAACACACTTAAAATATCTATAAAGTCAAAATAATGACGATATACGCACATACCTTTAGAAATAACTAACGAACAAGATAACTTTGTACTGTTCAAATTCATAATGGTCACTTTTAAATTTAGGTAGATACAAAAAAAAATTAAAAACACAAAAGCAACCCACTGAATCGTTTAATATACAGAACAAAACAACAGCGCCACTATAATATCAGTGACCACCACAAAATACATAGGAACCGAAATTGTAATGGAGGACACGAGAGATGAAGTACAACTAATAGATTTCGCCCGGCGCACTGCTTCCTCTTATAATAAACATGGAATACCGGAAGAGCATTTGCAGCGATTTTAATAGAAAAGTTACTATGTTGATGTGACATTAAATTAACGGCGGCCTAGTAAACTTAAAGTAATTTAAACGTAAACGATGTTTAAATTTACCTTTGACATATGCCATTTTATTGTAATTTTACTCACTCAAAGTAATATTATAGAAAATTTACATACTATAGTAAAAGTACCAGTAATAAACTAATTTTTTGCAATTTCACTAAAACGCTTTAGTAAACAAAAGGCAAATTTACCATAAAAATTATTGTATTTTTATTGTGCTTTTACCAGCACTTTTTACAGTGAGCCGAAGAATCACCTTATTGAGATAAATAATAGTTGATTTATGTTAATTTCCATCTTGAACTAATTTCTTCTTGGTCTCAAAAACTTTTATCTTCAGAAACCTGAGATATTCGAGTCTTCTATCTTTCTCTTCAAACGATAAGTTTCTGACGAAAATTAGCTATATGTTCTAGTAAATTCTTTTTCCAATCATCCGATTTCAACCGGTACACCGGTTTCCAGTCCTGTTTCACTATTTTGTTCTAAAAACAATTTATTTTAGCAATCCGTTGAAGAAGTATAGCCCTCTGGGCATTGCATCTCACGCTTTCTCTTCAATCCCAATTCAAGCAACTAAAAGGGAATGCATTTAGACGTGATATAAAGCAATAGTCCTAAAGTATTTTTCAGCACAACATTTAAATCTCGCCTCTATTCACAAATCAAAACGATCAGTCTTTAATTTTAAATTATACAAATATCAAAGTGGAAAGTTGTTGGCATATTGTCCTACACTATATTCGGACCCTCCGTAAATGACAAATTTATGATTCCCATATAGACTAAGAATACGTTTTTAATACACTTTTTAATATAATACAATTCAACAATTGGTTTTTATAATACTTTATATTTGGAATGCGGTGATTTTAGACTATATAGCAGAGGGGCGCGGGCGGCGATATTGTTTTTCTTGTATTTTGAGCGGTGTTGCGAGTATAATGGAACTGAATAGTTGGGTATATAAATATTCACATTTCCAAGATAAATTCACATAAAATCGCTAGTATTAACTCTGTAAATGTACGTCCAGAGCTTGGTATCGCAAAAAAATTATTACTAAACCAACCAATTGAATGCAGTTTGCGTCAGAGGCAATCAGGAAAAAAAAATTAAAATGCTTCAGGGAAGCTCAAAACGTTGTTTAGTTAATGCAGATCTTCACTTAGCATTTTATTTTCATTATAAAGCTAAACAAAGGATCTTTATTTTATTATTTTTTATTATTTGGAAAGAGAGTGTACAATTCTGGACCATAGGAAATGCATAGATTTGCATAATCTGTAATGAACAACTTTTCAAGGATTATGCCTTGAAAACAGAAATGATATTAACTCATGTTTTTTTTAACTAGCTATTACCCTTTCCGTCCCAATTATATTATCAAGGGAAAGAAAATATGAGTTATCTTCTAATATTAATGTTTCCCCGCGATTCTACAGAGGGGTAAGTTCTTCTTGGCATAAATATGCGAAGCGAGCTAAATAGCTTAATAGAGACATACTCTTCTTCATGTGGTGCTTTCTTTTTTGGAATTTACACCTATATTTTGACTTCCGTGGCTGCTGTGTCTGAAGTATCGTCAAATGTCTTTTCCAGTATCGTCAAATGTATTTTTCATCATTCAATAAAATTATTTTTCATGATATTGCTGTTTGTAATGATCCTTTCTATTAATGAGTATTTTGCAGTTAATAAAACTCCTTCAAGCGGCAGCAGGTTTATCTTTATTATTTTCGAAAAAATTTCTATTCGAAGCGCTGTTTAACTTTTTTAGTAAATCAGTTTTTTATAACATATTTAATCATAAAATATATAAATTAAGCAACCTATGTTTCTTTTTAATCCTATATATTTTTTATTAATTTCGGATTTAATGAATATCAATTTTTTTATTAGAAACTATTTCCATGAATTCAACTCCATTAATATCGTATCATGGGAAACTAGAGTTGTAACTTTCTCACATGTTGTAACCAGCCTTACTTGCTAATTGCTCATCGACTCACTCAGCGGTTTATTTTTTTTTATAGAAGGTGTGTGTTGAAGTGTTTGGTAGTTAGAGTAGGGCGCCACTAAATTTGTATTGCAAGAAATTTAGTAGATGTTCTATCTTTTTGAAGATAGAGTAAAAAAACTTTAAAAAATACCCAATGCAAGAGCGTTGGGAAAATTTAGGGTGAGATCAGATTATAGCTTGAATATATTTTCCAAAATAAACACCAGAAATATAAACAACTTTTTTATTAAAAAAATCTTATTACTCGGATAGAACAATCTACTTTTTTAAAACGGAGAAGAATTACTGACTAATGACGGTTAACACTATGTTACAACAGTAGTGGTAGTTAGGATTGAAATTATTATTATATCAATTATTATAGTATGTACTTAAGTTCCATTTTAATATTCTAACACTATGAATTATAAAAATCAAGTATTAATTCCCCAATTCACTGCGATTAAAATTCACGTTAATAAGTTAGCACTAGTTATGGTACTAACCAAGTATCAGATCATGTACAGGGTGGCCCGTTTAAGAGGGGCCTATACCTTATCTCGAAAACTACGGGGGTTGGAAAAAAAATTTAAATAAAAAAGTTGTTCCTAGTAAAATGATCTTTATTTTTTTTGTATTGTTTTAATCGTCACTTTTTTATATACAGGATGGTCAAAGAAAGTTACACTTTTTTAAATGAAACACCCCATATTTTATTACATTTTTGGATTCTACTTAAAATTCTAAGCATATTTGATGTAAGATGTTATACCTCTAGATTTAGTAGTTTCACAGATATAAACAGTTGAAAATCGGTACTTTGACTACTTTTTACCTTGGTAGCAAGAAGACCATTAGAGATGGAGTAAAATTAATTTCACATTCCTATCTTAACTTTTCAAGAGCTATTTGACGCTACTAATTGGCAGATGGTACCATGGGTACCAAATCTGGTACCTCTGTAGGTACCATCAGTTAGCACCATCATATAGCTCTTGGAAAGTTAAGATAGGAATGTGGAATTCATTTTACTCCATCTTTAATGGTCTTCCTGCTACCAACGTGAAAAGTCGCCAAAGTACCGATTTTCAACTGTTTATAGCTGTGAAACTACTAACTCTAGAGGTATAACATCATACAACAAATATGCTTAGAATTTTAAGTAGAATCCAAAAAAGTAATAAAATATAGGGTGTTTCATTTAAAAAAGTGTAACTTTCTTTGACCATCCTGTATATAAAAAAGTGACGATTAAAACAATACAAAAAAAATAAAGATCATTTTACTAGGAACAACTTTTGTATTTAAATTTTTTTTCCAACCCCCGTAGTTTTCGAGATAAGGTATAGGCCCCTCTTAAACGGGCCACCCTGTACTTGACACTATTAATTACTATAACGAAGTTTCAATAGAATGCCTTGATACTATCTAGCGATAAGAATTATTCTTGAAAGAATATTTTAATATTACCTAGTTACTATTGCCTAAATATAACAACAAACTCTGTGTAAATTAATATCCACTAAAGTCCCTGGCCAATTCCCTTGGCAGTTGGAACATCGAAAACTTATAAAGTGTCCTCAAAATACTAAATTAAACAGGATTTTACTGAAGAAAATATGTAGAAATATAGCCGCAATATACAGGGAGAGAATTGGGCTCAAGTCTACCTATACAAGGCGAGAAGTTAAATAGTACTGAACCTCAGTATCTCTTGACGCGATATTTTAGAAACTTACTTCTCGGTAGCTTGTTTTTAGTAATATCACTAAGAAAACTTAAGATGTACAGGGTGTCTTAAATATCGTGTGCCACTATTGCTACCTCCGAAACGGTTAGTGCTACGAGGTCGGTTAAATTAGAGAAAAGTTGCGTTTTTTTATACCCATTCAGAATCCCTCTACAGTGTCGTCAAATTCCTGTTAGTGAAAATACCTAAAAATGTTTCGTCGATTATTACAAAAACTGTTCATTTTCGAGACACAGTTTGGATTAGTTTAGTTAATTCGATAGCTTTGTAGTTTTTTCCGCTCTACAATATGGTTTTCAAATTTCACCTCCGGCGTTTCGTGTTCAGGCCACCATCATCAACTTAATTTTCTTAAATACAGCCCTGTATTTTTAATTTCGGATTTTAAGAGCTTTTGATTACCTAAAACCAATGACGTATCTCACTCATTCGTAAAATTCATATTGTTGGCACTTTCCATAAGAACATAATGTGTTAGAGAGAGACAAAGAAATAAAATTTGGTAGGAATTAAATAAAAGTGTAAAAAGTGTCTTTGCGAGTAAGTCCGATACGTAGTTGGTTTTGGGCCATCAGAAACTCTTAAAATCTGAAATAAAAAATCCAGGTACCGTATTTAAGAAAATAAAGTTGATGGTGGCCCGAACACGAAACGCCCGAAGTGAAATTTGAAGAGACCATATTGTAAAGCGGAAAAACTATAAAACACTCAAATTTAAACTTTGTCTAGAAAATTAAAAGTTTTTGTAATAATCGACGAAATATTTTTAGGCATTTTTCATAAATCACCCTGTATCCTAGAAACTAACAGGAATTTGACGACACTGTAGACGGATTCTGAATGGGTATCAAAAAGCGCAACTTTTCTCTAATTTAACCGAACTCGTAGCACTTACCGGTTCGGAGATGGCAATAGTGGCACACGGTATTTATGCAAAATAGAGCAAGAACTAGATTCTAGTAGTGCCGAAACGTTAATAAATCAAATTGTTCTGACGATATACTTCGTCCTCGTTTTAAGAGAAGCCACCAAATTGGAATCCAGTGTAGATTGGAAGAGCTAGGTGAACATATCAGCCAGGAAGGTCAGGTTTCATCAAACAGTCCAACAATTAAGATAGGACGGCCAGACTCCTGTTCAAGGAAGAAATTCTGTAAAACAAATGGGCATCGGTCCCTCAGAAAGACCCATGCTATCTGGCAATCAACAACCAGCAGCTGAAAACTTAATTGCCACAAGAGTTAGTTTGGGTTAGATTCAGTTCGGAGCTGGCAGGAACGTCAAACTGGTGAGAGCAGTCTGATTATGGAGAGTGACGCCCCCGCCATTCCAAGTTGCGACAGGATGTGGTCCATCAAATCCCATATTCCGGCCCCATGCTGGAGAACACCGAAAGAGAAATACAAAGTCTGGAGCTGATCAATGACAGTTTGTGACAAGTGGGGCTGCACTGTATTAGCAGGCAGGAACGTCAAACTGGTGAGAGCAATTTAATTATGGGGAGTGGCGCGTCCGCCATTCCGAGTTCCCACGGGGTGTGGCTCATCAAATCGTATCGTCCTCCTCCAGGCTGGAGAACACAAAAGTACAAACACTGGAGCTGATCAGTGGGGAGTGACCCAACAAACCCCATTCTTACCCCTGTCTGACTAGGGACCACCAAAGGAATGAGTCTGAGGCTGATGATGAACGACTCGTCATCAGTCTTCTGCGCAGAGATTACGCAAGTAACCTCCTCAGGAATGGAAGTATACATCCCATATTTCATCAAGTTCCCATCAAAAGGAAAACCCTGGTTCGACAGAAGCTGCGAAAGAGCTGTAGGTAGGAAACAGCAAGCCTATAAGTACTGGCAGCAAACTCAGACAGCTGAAAATCGCAATTATTTTGTGGAAGCGAGAAAAGAACGCAAACGTGTGATCGACGAAACTAAAGACAAACACAATCAGAGGATCAGGAATAAACTTTTGCCATGCACCAGTGGCTCCATGAATTTCTGGTCGGTAGCAAAGGCAGTAAGTAATAACTTTACAAAAACGTCTCTCCCACTTTTGACAGACGAGCGTGGCATCACGGCGACTACAGCCAAGGAAAAAGCAAACATGCTCGCCAAAATGTTTTCATCGCACTCTACCTTGGACGTCCCCCAACACTACCATTGCAGAAGTCAAGTTTCATCAGCGTGATATTCGTAAAATCCTTAAAGAACTAGATACGCAAAAGGCATCAGGACCGGAAGAACCCCTCCTTAAAACGCTTGTCAGACAGTCACGACAGACGGCAAGAGCGCACCAGTTCGTCGGACAACTGGAAACACCTAGAACATCGCTTTACAAGAACTCCTTTGTCTGGCGCACTGCATCACTTTGGAACTCACTCCCCGGGCATCTGCTATCCCTAATTACAACTACTTAAGAACCGTGTCAATCAACATCTTCGCACACACACCGCACGTCGAGCGCCATAGGGTCTCCCTTGAGCACGGTATAAATAAGCATTATTTGTATTCTGCCTTTAGTGTGTGTGCCACTACCATAAAAAATTGGTAGTATGAGATAACGCGAATGTTTGTTGCTCGAATATCAGTTTATTACCAAAACATTGAACATTTTCCGATTCATTAAATATATATGCTGATCTAATTTTGCTGCTCGATTATTTATTTATTTATTATTTATTATAAAAAAATTATCTAAATAAGAGCCTATAAATAATTTCTTTCGATTCTATATATTCTTATATTCATAAAGTAGCTATCAATTTCTAGTTTAAATGCAAACAAAAATTAACAAACAATACTTAATAGGGCATAAAGGCACATATCTACATAATTTATGTCAAATTAAAAAATGGGTGAAATAATTAACGAGTATTTTAATGTATTTACAACAAATGCTAGAGACCTCGATGTTTAAAGTAAAATTTTACCTCGAAATTTCCCATAAAACCGGCGCGGCGTAAACCGCTGCTCTTCGCTTGAAAATTATTCCAATTCTCAGATCCTTGCTAATTTTCCGACTTCAAATCGTTTTAAGTGAGATTTCAGGCCAACGAATCTACTTACTTATCACAAAAATTATGTGCATCACCTCGCTGAAATACAATTTTACCACGAAATCTGCCATAAATCCGACATAAACTGCATCGAAGTACCAAAAAATATCCAGATTTTCCGATACAGATATATTTTTCCAGCTTGAACCCATTTTCAAAGAGATTTAAGGCAAATGTATAAATCTACATATTTTCACCTAAACGTCATGTCAAATGGAAGACTTATTTCTTCAAATTTCCCATAATGCATCAAAAGCAAAGCTACCTGTTCAAACTCGAAAAAATGGGAAGTATGGAGAATTTTTATGTTTTTTGCATGTTTCTCTTTAAAATTTTCTCGTATTTCTCAATCTCGTACTGGAAATTGTTATGGAATTTTTTTATAGCAAAGATATCGTGATTGCTGAATCTGGGATTATTTGTTTGAAAGTAGCTATGCGTCGACTGGCTCATACGATTAAAGTAGATTCAAGTTTAAATTAAACTAGCCCACCCTGTATAAAAATATTGTCAAATGATTTATTTGTCTCTAAAAAAATATATATATCGAGCAAACCTTAATTTTTTACCTACAAATCGATGTTTTTACATTTCCGTAGTAGTATCAATACTAAAGAGATAGGCCCGCTACTTATCTTCTATGTTCTAGGCTATCAAGGTCTTAAGTCAACTCTGGGTTATCTACAAGCCGGGCTGCTCTCCTATATATGGAATCAAATATCTTGAGTGTTTGGATGCCGAGCTCCACACATTGGAACAGGAACATACACATTGGGCCTTATAGAGCAATAAGAGCTGATGAGGTGTTTACAACCTTTTTAATATATTGAGTGCTCCTAGCTTTTTTACTGCTGCCTTAGTGATTTTGATCCCGTGATTATGCCAAGACATGTTGTTTTCTACGTTGATGCCCAGCAAACTTATGGATGAGGCCAGAGGCAGTGTCTGTCCTGTCATTGATAAGTTATATCCTGCGATGTTTGCTTTTTTTTCAGAAGGCTGCTTGAGTCTTTCCTGCGTTAAACTGGAAATAGTTTTTCTCAGCCCATTCCACGATGGCGTTCATACCCTCTTTTGTGGCAGCAGTGGAACGAGCAAGGGTCATTGGAGTCCATGACATGAATGAGGGTATAAGAATGTTGTCGTCTGCATCGTTGATATAGAGCAGGAACCGCGTAGGAAATAATATACAATCTTAAGAAACTCTGGCATTGTTTTTAAATTCCTCCGAGAGATGTCTATCAATACCAACTCGGATGCTTCAATCCCTTAAAAAAATGGAAAGCCATATAAGCAGTGCAGGTGGTAGTCCGTATGTTGTCAATTTGCTTAACAATCCGTCATGTCACACCCTATCAAATGCTTTAGATATATCGAGAGCCACTGCACGAGATTCGCGGTAGCTCTCGATGGCTTTGGTCCACTGGTAGTTCACGTAAGTCAAAAGATCTCCTGTCGATTTGTGCTTACGAAAGCCATGCTGACGATCGCTTATGATGCTTGATGATTCGAGATATTTTAAGAGCTGTTTGTTAATTAGTTTCTCCAGAACTTTGGACATGATGGAAACTAAGGCAACGGTGGAACCATTGGCTCAGTTTTTTCGATCCTCGCTACTTTTCTGCACTAGAAAGTGACCGCTTTTTCAAAAATATGCACACCCAAAAAAATATTCCTTATTTTCCGATTCTCGCCAGTTTCAATAGTAATCGGAAGACGGTTAAAATGAACCTCTCCAGAAAATTTCGTTTTAATTAATTAATTCGACACTTATCGTGTGTCAGCAAGCAAACTTTTGAAAAATGTCGTCAAAAAACGTGCCAAATCTCAAATTTCCATTGGCAGCCGTTTTTGAGAAAAAAAAAAAGATGTAAGCATAGCCGATGACCGTGAAGCGAAAAAGGTGTGCTGAACGCGTCTAAAGAAGTCTTCACTTCAAAAATGCATTTTTATTATACTATTATAAGATAAACCCCATCCCCCCAAAAAAAATATTTAGTATAGACTGAAATACAACCTATGTTAATAATAACGGCATGAGTATACCAATTTTTAAATGATGACGAAAAGAAAACATATGGATTTATTTGTATACTAATTTTATTGTTATCAACTTATTGGATGTAATGGTTTGCAAGAACCTATGATATGAATATTTATTACTAGAAGCAAGGCCTCTTTTAGTGAAAACATGTCCTAATTTTACATCATTATAGATTGTGCCTAAACATTATTGACTACGTTTTCATTTTCATAAAACACTAAATGCAATGGGGAAATTTAATTTAATCTAGTGAAATATAAGAATAGTAAGATGGTGTGAATATAGTCACTTTAGCAACGTGGATTCAGGAGTCTTAAATAATAGAGGGCGCCAGTTCTGATAACATAAATGTAAATAATGGAAGCTGGTTATTCTGAAAATAGGTTATCCTGTCAATTCAAAATCACAACAATTTTATTACTACTCAATAAAATTACTAATCATAACAATTTTAATTGTTTATAAAAAATGTACTATCCATCAAATTTTGAAATATTTTTAATAGATAAGACAAAATTAACTACTTTGAAAATAATTCTTTGAAGTAACACTTTAATAATGTCACGGGTCACGGCTCACGACCACCTGTGTGTTTTTGGGCGACCCTATACAACTAACTTGCAGCGCATATGTTATTTCAATTTAACAATAATATAAGAGAAACGCTGGTTTTATTGTGATGCTATAAATTAACAAACTACACAAAGTAAAAATTTCATATAGAGGTAAAAAATTTCTTTAATTTTCTTTTAAATCCTTTAATATTTTTCAGTTTTCATATGATAAGCCAGCCGATTATAAGTACATAGAATAAGTACGAGAACTTTAAGTTACTAAGAAGTTAAACGGCGCGGCGCGGCGTTCCATAGTATTCCGGTCGCAATAAGCGAAATAAGATAACTAGCTATTTGTTATCAAAATATTAAATATTTTGATATTTATTTGAAATATGAACCAATGGGGTGGATATTACTTTACCTAATTCTCCGATCAGATGGTTTATGATTTTACGGTCAGATGTTGAGATTTTCCAGCTATGTTTAAAAAGAGGATTTTTATGTACTCATTGAGGAACATTTTAGTCTACCATAATTAATATTTCGGAGATCTGATTTTGGTCTGGACCTTTCCTTGCCTGACACAATTTCAGAAAAATTGATACCTGCCTTAGATCTACCTCCGTTATTTCCGTTCCGGTTTTTGCTCTAATATCCAGTATCCACTTTTGTCCATTATTCAACTTGATCATGTACATATATGATTACCTGAAAATATAAGTTGAGTAGAACTAAACGATATTATTCTGCATAAATGCATCAAGTATATTTCATATTTTCTTATTAAAATAGAATTATTTTGATTTAGCTCCGTAATCGGACTAATGCCGTCTAAAAGTTATTAAAAGTGTAGTTCAACTGAAAGATCGTAAAAGTTGTCTTAAATGTCCAAGCAGAGGCTTAATAAAAATTTTCTAGACGGGATCAATATATGTTTTCAATAATGAAAAGAGCATCAATATCATGAGAATACCTTTAACATAAAGTTATGTGCTATAATTTATTAGGTAAATTCCCGTAGCGATCCGTAAGCATACGGGACAAGTTGGCGCTCTTAATAATTCCAAGAGTAATAGGCAAATACACAAACTTTTCTCATAATTCTGCCGGTCTGTGGGGCCATGTGTCTTAAGACGGTCGCCGCAATGTCCGAAGAGTGCCGTAGTGTATGTAAAGTGGCGCATTGGGCCCTTTTGGCCGAAGGGTTGACTCATTTCCTGACCAGCATGTTGATTAATGATGCCTAATAACTAGGTTCCGTTCGACGGACCGGTCGCCACTCCAACTCCTGTCAGAGCGAGCTTTTGACTTCGACCCGCGGGCAGCTTTGTTCTAAAAAGTTTCTTGGTTTCGCATAACTTTGCGGTTGGGTTTCTAACTTGAAAATCATTTTGTTGCCTGGTGTGAACAAGGTCTTGCTTGGACGATTAAAGATAGACTTTTAACACTTAGTGAATTATATACCACGTTACCATGTTATACAATAAATGGGTAACTGCTTATAATGTAAAAAAGTATCTATGCAAACGAAAAAGCGATATTAGACCGTCATAGTATAGCAGGCGATATATAGGAAGTCCTCAGAATTCGAGTTGGTGAAGACCTTAAAACCAATTTGTAAGAAATTAAAAGTTTAAGAAATATTATTGGTTCATTCCGCACACAACCTTTAGAAAGGCTAACCCAAACATGCTAACCCAAACTAAAAGTGTAATGAAAATTTTACATCAACTTGAATAGGTAGTATGACAAGCATGCAAGTATGCATCTTTGCCTATATCAAAAATCACTTTTTAGTTTAATTTTCTACCTGATTTCGTTGTAGTTTCCACATCAAGTATGTTATTTGTGATCTTATCATTCAAGACCATATATAAAAGAATGGGTATTATCACGAAAATATTTAGAACACTATCAATATAGTCCCTTAATTTTACAGAATAATTTTAAAAAATGACGGAGACACCGGACTTGCAACTGAAACGACTATTGTTATGGCCCAGATTCGTTATCAAAGCCTGAAAATTCCCGGGGCTACGTACATATATAATATACGAAAAACAATTATGACACGATTATCATAATATTCTTGTTGCATCTTGTAGTAATATTCTTGAGAACACCAGTCTAAGCTGCGCCATCTTTACTGAAGCTACATTTCCACAGACTTCCATTTAAGGAGAGAATACGTAAGACTTACCTAATCCAGGAATCCTTAAACATTGTAAACTGGTTTCAACAAGTTAAAATTATAAAAGTCTTAGTTAAGTAGTGAAAAACACTGGCAATATCGCAGCATTTTAAAGACTTTCAGTTTTCTGGCGCTAAACTTGCTTATTATTTTATTAATTACATCATGTCGGTTTTCATAGCGAAATTCGAATACATAAGTAAAGAAAATCCCAGTGTTCAAACTGGAAAGTATGGAATTCATTGTAACAGTTTTGCTTTGTTTTCCAGAACAAAAACCGAGATAAAAACAGTAATGGAGTACTAGCAAGATCCAATATCTCCCGAAAAATACTTAGCTCCAAATTATACTGACCCTAAAACACAAACTTCTGAAAAACAGCTTTTGCTTAATATTATAGATACATCGGTTTGGTTTTGCTAAACTGATATATTGAACAAGTCTACGGTGGAACACACCACCCTGACGATTTGGAGCTGTAGCCGTAGATACGTAAAAGTCCTCTATGGACAGAGTTTGATAGTTATGTACATCTGATAAGCACTGTGTGCTTTTTAATAAATTTTCTGGATATAATTTTATCTGTGAACGTCATTGTGTTTAACAATATTACCAGTCCACCACTCACTACATGCGTTATTCCTTAAATCTATGATAATATCAGAAAATGTTGCGCAGAGATTTTTATTTTGTTTCCGTTTCATTGTTATTTAACAAATATATTGTCCTGCAATACTTGAAATATGGTAAATTATTGCTTTATATTGTCAACTAACATAAAATCATACAGTGAAAAGTTTGAACTTAACCTTGAATCGCAAATATAAATTGTTGTTAATTAAAGTATAAACTGGTATGAATAACCTTGTTGACAATTCAAAACAATACTCGAATTAGAGGTCAAAGTTTGGTATAAAAAGCTGTGCAGCAGCCCATACCGGCGGACTTTGATCTCCAGTGTGAACTACCAAAAGGGAAAAGCCCCGCTGGCAGATCAAAGCTCTCACTTTAAAAAAGACCTATCAGTGCGAACTACCGAAAGGGAAAAGTCACTCTGATCAGGCACGTTTAAAAAAGACCTATCGGTGCGAACTACTGAAAGGGAAAAGCCACTTTGATCAGGCACGTTTAAAAAAGACCTATCAGTGCGATCTACCGAAAGGGAAAAGCCACTCTGATCAGGCACGCCTTAAAAGTGAATCAGTGAAAATTACTAACGCCATAAGGCAAAGTTCTGTTTAAATTAACTACATATAAAAAGTAAGCTACGTAACTAAATATTCAGCCAGATCAAATAATCTATCCGTCCGTCAGTCCAATTGTAACAGCCCTTCAGGCTAGCTCTCCCTCTCTCTCGCTGCTGTTCCTGGTTAACATTTTCGCGAGGAATATCCCAGGGGACTTACGAGATATGCATTCCCGAATATTTTGGTAATACTTAAAACCTTCTATACTCAACCTGAAGTTAATAAACCAAGCCTTTTTTACACCGAGTGTTTCTATCCATCTCTCTCAACTACCTATATCTGTGCTCCGTCTTCTGAAAGAGCACAGCGCAACTGCTGCAACGAAGTTAGGTCCATAGGCAACAAGCGGTAGGAGCGTATATGTGACAATATATTGTTCGGCTTTTCCGTTATTTCATTTACTGAGATAGGAGATAAATAACTCAATATAACATCCCTAAATTTAGGCCGGTAGAATCATCATCTAAAAAATTTCTACGAGAAAATGAAGGAAGATTTAAGAAAAATATCAGGTCATACAAGGAAAAGCGCAGAAGTACTGGCGTTATTCGATGAACAAAATACGAAACATGAAATAAACATACTGAAAAATGAGGTTAGATTGGGTGCCTTCCCTTATTAAGTATAGCTTTAGATGAAGAATATTCGACCCCTAAATTTTTCTTATGGGTCTTATGGAAACGGGCATTAGAACAATTCAGCGACACCTATACGATAAGGAGAATGACTGAATCAGAGTAAGCAGGGTCGGATTTAAGGATGAGTAGTAATTTGATAAGTACCAAGGTCGTGTGCAGTCTGGTATAAAATACTTAACTTGGGTTTATTAACGGGATCTAGTTTTCGTCCAAGATCCTCATTTTACCCCGGCTACATATCCTAAAAATTTCAAACCTAGACTGGAACATGCTCAATTAAAGGGGCGTTTCACTTTGATAACCGTTTCAACTTTGATAAGCGTTTCACTTTGAAAAGCGTTTTATTTTTTCTGACTTTACCATACTTCAAAAATATTCCTGTGGCTTGAGCACCTCATCTAGTTTTGTATCTCTGATTATACCCCATAGCCTTGATAATGACCCGCCAGCGTAGCACGTAGCTACTGGATTGGTTTGGCCTATTTGTTTGAAACGCGTCTTCACGATACCTACTTAGTGCCGTAGAACGTGGGTTAGTTTGCACTGTGGGTTGCAGTCTTCTCTTGTTCTTGGAAGAATCTGCATAGGGTTTTATCTTCCAGATCCATCAGACTTAAATGTTTTTTCAGTCGACAAAGGCCGGTCAATAAACCTACGATCATTCTGACAGCCTTTCTACTGTGGCTTAGCAAGTCAACTGTGAGATTGTCTGAGAAACTCTTATAAATTCCTTAGCTAGTCGCTGTCCTGGTTAGACATTCCATGATTTCTCAGACTCTGTTGCTACCCATTTTATAACCGATGCCTTAAGAGCCAGCTCACAAAAGGTTCTGATCCCATCCTGCTTTGCCTGTTTCATCGGCTCTTTCATTTCCTCTGTAGTCTCCGTGCTAGAACTAGAGTCACTTTATTCTAATTACTTAGCTTATGCAATACTTCGCAGCAACTCTCTATCAGTTCGGATATTGCACTGTTGGCCTTGATTGCCTTTAGTACTGCCTGGCATAATACGATCCTGTCAGTTCTACGCCACTATGCTATATTAGCTGCTTCTGATTGGTGGGTCAACGTCTCTTTAGAGTACTGTTAACTCTTCACGCATGACCATCCGCTCGCTTCGCTCGCTCCGGGGCGCAACCAGACCAAATTAACTGAAACTATCCTAAATTTTCATAAAGGAACGCACATAACCTCAAATAAATAAAGGAAACATGTCTTGTTCCCGACGGGAATTGAACGCAGATCGTCTACGTTCCAAACGCAGAATCTGACCACTGGACTTACTAGACCTGGTGGAATATCTGGACCGCAGATAAAGTGAAAGTGACGTTAATCCAGCAATCAGAAGCGGCTAATATAGCATAGTGGCGTATGACTGTAAAGGATCTTAAAAGGCTCGTATACCAGACGGCATCTGTACTTATTGGTGGGCATTTTTTACAGTCGCTTCTTTCTGGTATTAAAATCTTAAAATTATTTGAAAACCTGTATGTTGGAGTGGTGTTATCTGTGGGCATGCCCAACAAGTAGTTGGCCTTAATATTTTCAGTTTTTCATTGTCGGGGTCATGACTCTTACTTATTGTTGCTTGCCCTTGCAACAGTCTGTGGGATATCGACCTTCCTTCTTCTTCTTTGTATTGGTGGAGGTCTAATAATATCTCTAAAGCGACCTTAGGAGTAAACCCGTGGCGCACAAACACGCAACTCAATAGCCTCCACGCTACCGCTTCTCTAATCTTTGTCCACCTACCCAAATGTTATCATAAGTCACGATCACCACCCTTGTGTAGAACCATAGGGCCATCTTATGACTTAGACTCCAGTTTTTCCCATACATTCTACATCTGCATCTGCCAATGTTATCGCAGCCTTTTGTGTAACCTTTTGAATGTGTGATTTCCATGTCACTTTTCATCAAAAATGATTCCCAAGTATTTTACCTCTCTGGAAAAGAAAATTAATTCTCTCTTAAGAACCAGTGGTTCTAGCCCTCTCTTTCGTGAAGGGAACTTCATTTGTTTCTGTGGATGACTAATTCGCACTTACACTAGTCATCCATGATGTTGAGAGCTCTTTGACTTCTCTCTGAGAGTGAACCGGTAAATTTTTCTCGCACCATTATCGCTACTAGATTATTCAGAAAATTTCATTTAAAATTAAAAATAAACTTTTGTCCATTATTGCTGAGTTTGTTTTATTTTAAATTATACCTCTCATAAAAATACTTCATTACGCTTTCTTGCATGTACTTTTACACCCTTAAAATCTGCTGTTTCAAAATTTAAGTTTTTTTTTAGTTTGTGGAAAATATTTTTAATTAAAGAAAAAGGCCTCATTAATGAACAGTTTTCTCCATAATGTTTTTTCAATAATTTGTCAGACTGAAACAAAAAGAAATTCAAATTTTCCTCCAAATAACAAATAGCAATCGGAGCCATGATACTTTTCGTTGGGTTTCACGTGATGGAGAATTGATTTTTGTATATTAAAATTAGCAATAAAAAATCCCACCATTCTAAAGACACAAGAAGCGGAGGGGGCAGGAAATCCCTTCACTCTCCTCACGGTATTCCATTGGTATTTTGGAACTATTGCTAGTTTAAAAAAACTCAATTTCCGTTTTCAGATTATCAATATGCTTTGAGTAATTTAGGTAGTTAGTTGTATATATTCGCAATATAATTTTAGTGTCCTTTTACTCTTATATTTAAGTTATAAAATATTAGCAGCCGTTAATATTAGTATTAGTGCTGTAATTAATTTAAACTATTCACTATGCTTTTATTATGAATATTTTTAGTTCCAAATCTGTCAGTTTCGATTACTATTTTTCAATTTTATATCACTTGAAGTTATTGTCGCATTTACATATATTTCATAATTGGCGACTTACAATCTTTATTCATGAGAGTTTTAATCTAGTTTTAATACGTTGCTAAATGAGGATATCTAGGTACTAGAAAAATAACAACCAGTATTACCATAATATGGTAAAATAGGCTATACCTAAGACCCATATGGTTTATATCTGTATATTCACAAGAATCTTTACCTAAAATGTATCTCACTTTTCATTTGAGATGCATGTAAATATTAAAATTTATTTTATATGGCCGAAAAACAATTTAGCTACGACACTTAGCTACTTCAATTCCGGATATTTTTGTTTACAAACAAACATCTACGTAATTAAGAGTAAATCATTAAAGGTAGGTTTAGTAATTCGGGCAAGGCTAATAGTCCACCAGCCAGCTGACTTACATCAACAAAAGCACATTAGTGAACCAGAGAATATAATTCGTTTAAAAGGGTTTCTAAATGAGCAGTTGATGATGCCAGTGGCATTAATGCTTCAGTTTCACACAATTTCTCAGTCATTCCGAGACATTCAAACCGATATGTGTAACTATTTACCTAATTTTTTTCTATCTAATAAAACTAATCAAAAGTTATTGATAATAATGTGAGGATCGTAGCTCTTTTCCATACATTAATGTTTTATTCTTCTTTAGTGTTTAGAAGTCAATGAATGATCTGACATAGTTAGAGATGATTTGGATATCCGTATTAAAATTATCTTTAGTAACAATAAAACGAAATATTTTCAAAACGTGTTTAATAATAGTGATACAAGTGAAAAGTTGGTTCATTCTAATTCCGGGAGTGATTTTATAATCAACATTGCAAATTGAACGTATATTTGGTTGAAGGTTTGTATGCATATTAAGAATATTACCTCAGTAGAATAGATAAGTGAAAATTTGTTTTTTTTTTGTTCCTAAACGTACTAAACTAAACATTGAATGTACTTAGAGTGTTTGACCAATGAGCTTTTTTAAATGTTTGTTTTTTTGCAAATGATTAAGGGCAGGGTACATTGAGCTACAATCACAAGGCCCATTAATTTGATAACATAGATAACACGTATAAAATGTTAATTAAGGAAATTGCAACACCACGTCTCATAGTCTTACGGATGTTCTATTTTTTCCCATTTTTTGAGTTTCGTGACCTCGGGACAAACATTATACGCCATAAATAATTATCTAAATTAGGTCCTTAATTGATAAAATTATAGAACTATTACAAGTGCCTCCTAACTTTAACTTTTCTGCTCTTAAGATTTGCATATTTTGATTGAATTTAAAAAACCTCTTGATTGAATCCTAGTCCTTAAAAAATATATATGACATACTAAAGAAATACGGCTATTAAGAATCGAGTACTTTTAAACATCTTTGGTTAATATGAGACCAATAAATATATATCAAAACAGTTAAACATTGCAAAGAGTATCAAATAAAGCTTTCAACGCTTATCAAAATATATCGAGGGTTGGTCAGAAAAATATGCCATTGACAAATTTAATATAAATATGGACCGGCCGGCCCTTCCCAGAATCTTCACAATGTATTATCATTAAAAATACATTTTTATAGTTGAAATATAAATTAATTTGTACAACATCACTACCGATTTTTGCATATTCGACAAGTATTATTTCGGTGTCTCCTCGGAAGTGTTTCTTTCCGAGTCACAGTACAACAATAGTTTTATTGAAAATGGTGGAAAACCTCTAGGCTTCAAAATTCATACTCGATTTCCTTGGATTTCAGCAAAATGTTTGATATATATGCCATAACATTTTTATTGACTTTTTTTGTGGCAATGACACACACACACACACACTAAAGGGAGATCCTATGACACTCGACGAGCGGTATGTGTGCGAAGATGTTGATTCACACGGTTTTTGAATAGCTGTAGGTTGTAATTTGGGGAAAACAGATGACCTGGGAGTGAGTTCCACAGCGATGCAGTGCGCCAGACAAAGGAGTTCTTGTAAAGCGTTGCTCTAGGCCAAGTACGGCGAACGGGTGCGCTCTTGCCGTCTGTCGTGACTCTCTGACATGCATTGCTGGGGGCGGGATGAGGCGGGCCTAATCTTGGGAACATCTGCCGTGAAAATATCTATAAAACAAGGTTATCTCGACCAAATGTCTACTGTGTCCCAGACTATCCAGATCCCGGGTCAACTCCGGGTCGCTGACGAGACGCACAGCTCTCTTCTAAATGGAACCCAGCAGCTTTAGGGTGTGGTTCGGTGCGTCGCCGTCGCCCCAGATATGTAATTAGTATTCTAAGCACTGTCTTATTTGCGATTTGTAGAGCAAGAGCAGCTGCTGCGATGTATACAATTTTCTGTTGCGAAATAGCGCGCCAAGCTTCTGCGAGCCTGATTTTACGATATTAGCGACGTGGTCATGCCAGGACATATTGCTGTGGATCGAGACACCTCGTAGTCCGACTAACGAGGATGAAGGAATGGTCGATCCTGCCATAATGATGTCAGTTTCGCCTTATTGGCTTTCTTGGTAAACGTGGCCGCTTGGGCTTTCGCTGCATATAACTGGACCAAATTTATGTTGCACAAGTTCGAACCCCCTCCAGATCTTGATTAATTGCTGTGATCTGCTCCTATCTGCGATGATATGTCTCAGTCGCTGGTAAAGGATTTTCCTATCCAAATTGGGTTATTTTTTGGTGGTGAGCTTTTCCATAAAATTAACATCGTTTGGCAATTTTCTAATTTGGGGTCCACTAAAAATACCTTCTTTTAATCTGATCACACGGCTTCAGCAACAGTGCCCGCTAACAACGTGGGAACGCGACTCCGTTATATTGGTTTAATTTATATCGTCAAACTTGAAATTTATTTAAATTGTTCACAATATTCTATTTTGTTAGTGCCCAATTTTGACAGTGAAATAAAATAGTTGGTGCCTGTGTCGTTTTTCTACGAAAAACTGCCTTTTTAAGTTCGTAAACAATATCGCATCTCAGAAATCAGCCCACGCAGAGCACAAAAGTTCCTGTGTGCATTGTTGCAACATTGTGCCGACTTTTCATGTGGATCCAATGATTCAAAATGGCAGGAAACGATGATGATGACTGAGATGGAGATCCGTTATGTAAAATATGTAAAAATGAAGTAAAGGATAATGAACATGGTCTTTTGTGTGAAGGAAAATGCTAATCTTTGTATCATATAGCCAGCTTAAACAACTAATGCAATTTGAGGCTAATGGTAATAAGATGAAAACCCTTTGTGAAAAATTTACAAGTATCGAGGAAAAGTTAATACAATATCAGAAAGTATGGAGAAATCCTTCTCTAAGCTCAGATACTCGCATGTAGCAAAATGCAGCAATCAGTTAGTGGTAAAACCATTAAATCTGCCCGACATAATTATTAAGCCAAAGAATAAACAAGACAGAAATACAAACAAGATATTGAAAAAATAACGCCACTGGAAATTGGAGTTGATATGTGATATGGAAAAGATGAGAGACACAGCAACTAAAGTTCTAGGCAAAAACTATGAAATTATACCAAGTACATTAAAAATCCCCAAATAAAAATATCCGGATCTGTACAAGACTGTAGTGAAAAAGATATGAAACGAAAGAAACAAAACACATTTATGTCTAAAGAACATTTTATAGTCACTTAAGTCCTTCAAAATAAAAAATTTAAAACTGTTTTCACAAAATATTCCCCTAAGCTGTTTCACTTGTTTATGAAAAGAAAAAAATATGTGGGATGGGAAAGGTTCCCAGGGTACGAAAATATAAACATACTTAAGTTCTTTAAGTGACAACAGTTTAACCACAAGTTTAGTGACTATCCCAACAAACCTATTTGTTGTAATTGTGCTGGAGAGTATGATAGAAAATACTGTATGAATCAGGGTTCAAAACCAAGTGCAAGAATTGTGATGAAGCAAACAAAAAATACCCAACAAGTTATTCCATTAAGCCCATGGTTAACGATGAGGAGTGCCCTACATACAGATACCGATTGGATAGTGCAAGATCAAGAATCAACTATGGCTGATCTTACAACCGAACGTCTTGATATCATACCTAAGTCTGTGAACACTAGCTTAAAAGTTAATCCGAATGATCTGGCCAATACGGTAAATGTAGTAGAAAACTTATCAATATTCTACATATAAATATTAGAGGTTTGACCAACAACTTTAATAATTTGTTGATACTTTTAGAAACTTACAATATTATGTCATAAATTAGAATCGTTACTGCAGTTTGACATACAGGGGTATGTGTCATATTACAACAATGGTAACAATAATACTTTTGATGGAATTATTATCTACTCAAAGCCAAATTTAAACCCAAGTTTTTTTAACTGTAAACTGCGAAGCTCAGGAGTTATATAATATTATCCATACGTTATTTGCATTATATAGCTCTCCTTCCTTGAGTACAAATGATTTTTTGAATGATTTGGACGAGTTTTTTGAAAGTACTGTTAATAGTAATAGTAACATTGATATTGTTACGTTTTTCCCGTGGGTTCTTAACAAAATTACAACTTGACTATTTTCAACTAATACTCTCTTAATTCACTATCACTGTATACAATTTAACACTTTAAACTACTCTTATAACTTTACAACTAATATCTATTCAACACTCAATGATTAACTGAACTGAACTGAACTAACATTCGCCTTAGGTCTGCTTATATATAATCTCAAATATATCACGAATATTCGGGAAGTATTCCGAGGCCACTCTATATGATCTCGACGAGGCCATCGAGATAATTCCAGTCCAGCGATCCTGAAACTTCGCGACCTGCCGGGCGATGAGTCATACAAACAAAGAAGCGAGGGGCACGGCGCGGCGGCGGCGGCGGCTAGTTCTATAGGGTAGCACAAAAACGTTCGGATGGTTGTTAGTCGTGACATTGCCTCCCTCTTAAACCTGATCGTCCCGATCAGATACTGCATGTCCGTGGTATGTTTTCAGTCTGTCGAGGTGAACAACTTTCAGTTTACTTCTGGGACTACGCTGAATTCTATACACAACGTCATTAATTCTTTTGATGACTGTATAGGGTCCTTCCCATACTGGCGTTATCTTGGGAGATCTTCCTTTCTTCCTTTGCGGATTATATAACCAGACTTTATCGTTCATCTGAAGTCCCATAGAATTAGCTTTGAGATCATATCGTGTCTTCATTCAGTCACTGGCTTTCTCCGTGTTTTCTCTGGCTAATTCATGGATGTATAGTAACTTTTCCTTAAGGGAGTCCGCGTAGTCTTGAATTTCCATATCCTGGTTTTCTGGCGTTCCGAATAATAGGTCGCAGGGTAAGCGGAGTTCTCTTCCAAATAAAACCATGGCTGGTGTTAGTCCTGTCGTGTCATGGACTGCTGATCTATAGGCCATCAAAAATAGTGGTATGTGTTGGTCCCAATCCTTCTGATGTTCATCTACGACTTTTGACAAATGTTCTTCAATGGTCTTGTTAAACCTCTCAACCATGCCATCTGATTGTGGATGTAAGGCGGTAGTCCGTGTTTTATGGATGTTGAGTAAATCACAGACTTTCTGGAAAACCTTGGATTCGAAGTTGCGTCCTTGATCTGAATGCAGCTCTAACGGAACACCAAATCTGCTGAATAGGTTATTCACAAGGACCTCTGCTATGGTAACAGCTTCTTGATTGGGGATTGCAAAGACTTCATGCCATTTACTGAAGTAGTCAATTGCCACTAAAATGTACTTGTTACCATTATTTGTTTCTGGAAAAGGGCCAGCTACGTCAATGGCGATACGTGCAAACGGTAGGCCCACATTATACTGTTTCATTTTGCCCCTAGATCTTGTTTTGGGTCCTTGGCTTGCGGCACAGGTTGAGCACTGCCGACACCACGTTTTCACATCCTGGCAGTAGTTGACCCAGTAAAATCTGTCGCGAATCTTGTCAATCGTTTTGTTCACTCCGAGATGAGCACCAGACTTTCCATTATGAACTTCTTCCAGAACTTCCGATATCTTCCTCCTTGGTGTCACTAACTGTGTCTTCACTACTTTGCCACCGGCGCTTTCCCAGGCTCGTTTAAGAAGTCCATTTTCCACCACCAGGGAGTCCCACTGAGCCCACAGAGTTTTAAAAGCAAGTCCTTTATTTGATATCTCGCTCCAGCTTGGTCTTGGTTGCTGTTCTTCTTTAGCTCTTAGCAATAGTGATATTTCACTATCTTCCAGCTGATCCTTTTTAAGTTGCTCGGTGGTCCACTGCTGATCAACCTCAAATTTCGTTAGCCTAATCGGAGTAATTCCTTCTCGTTGATCTACTCTTTGGCAATGCTTACAATTATCCGCGCATGGTCTTCTGGATAAAGCATCTGCATTATTATGCAATCTCCCTGCTCTGTGCTTAACCTTAAAGTTATATTGTTGTAACTTTTCAAGCCACCTGGCTACCTGTCCTTCAGGTTGTTTCATATCCAAAAGCCATTTAAGTGCTGCATGATCAGTCCTTATCAGAAATTCTTGCCCATATAGATATTGATGGAAATGCTCAACAGACCGTACTATTGCCAAAAGCTCTTTTCGTGTTACACAGTAGTTACGTTCAGGTTTCGAAAGTGTTCGACTGTAGTATTCGATAACCCGTTCTTCTCCCGCTTGTACTTGAGATAAAACTGCTCCGATGCCGGTGTTGCTGGCGTCTGTGTCCAATACAAATTTACCCTTTTGTTCCGGATATCCCAATATTGGACTAGAACATAGAGCCGCTTTTAATTTCCTGAACGCAGAATCACAGTTAAGATCCCAGTTATAATTTGCTCGTTCTTCAGTGAGCTTATGTAAAGGTGCAGCTATATTTGAAAATCCTTCGACAAATCTTCTATAATAAGTACATAAACCAAGGAAGCTCCGCAGTTCGTGTTTGTCGCGAGGACGAGGCCAGTCTTTGATTGCTGTTATCTTTCGTTGATCAGTTTGGATTCCCTCTGATGACACGACGTGTCCGAGAAATTCGACTTTTTGTTGGAAGAGAAAACATTTCTTTGAATTCAGTAAGAGCTGAGCATTCTTGATCCTGGTAAAAACTTCATGCAGGTTTTGTAGGTGCTCTTCGAAAGTTTTTCCCATTACCATTATATCATCAAGATAGACCAGGCATGTCTTCCAAGTGAGGCCTCGTAGAACAACTTCCATAAGACGCTCAAAAGTAGCGGGGGCATTGCATAGTCCGAAGGGCATAACTTTAAACTGATATAAACCACTTCCGGTAGAGAAGGCAGTCTTTTCCTTATCCTGTTCGTCAATGCCTACTTGCCAGTACCCGCTCTTTAGATCGAGTGTTGAGAACCAATGAGAACCTGCTAGTGTCGTCAACGTGTCGTCAATTCTGGGAAGTGGATAGCTGTCCTTCTTGGTGAGGTCATTGAGCCTTCTATAGTCCACGCAGAATCTGGTAGTCCCATCCTTCTTGGTGACTAAGACAACAGGAGATGACCATGGACTTGACGACTCTTCAATAATTCCATCTTCAAGCATTTTATCCACTAATGTGGTAACCTCTTGCTGCTTCGTCACTGGTAACCTTCGAGGATGCTGCCGTATGGGGTGAGCACTCCCAGTGTCGATTTTATGTTTTATGATGTTCGTTCTTCCAGTATTGCCATTTTTCTTTTCAAAGGCTGTATTCTGCTCTTTGATAAATTGTGTAGCTCTCTTCAGTTCTTCGGAAGACAGATGTTGCCACGATTTCTGGAAATGTTCTAGGACTTCCTTAGGTGATGTTGAGGGTGTTACTTCTGACTGCGTTTCGCAACTGGTTACCCACTGCACCGGCTCGCAAGTGGCTATTACATCTCCTTTATTGATTTTGATGGAATTGGATGAAATATTTGCTATCCTTATCGGTATTTCGCCGTCGGTTTTGACCAGTGCTTTGCCTACGAGGTGTTTGCAAGGCAAATCGTGGTGTTGGATAAGTCCGATGCAGCCTCCAAAATCCTTCTCCAATTTCCCAAAAATTATCTGCTCGGTATTTCCGCTTATTCTGACAGTACATGCCGCCACTACTTTAGTCGGTGTGCCATCGTCTGTTTTGTTAAGGATGAGCTCTTCGGTGCCAAACTTCAGAAGATTAAGCTTGTTGTCAAAAGAGAATCCATGTTGACCGATGAGATCCATCCCCAAAATAAATTCGTCCTCGATGTCGGCGACTAACACTGTGTGGTGTAGTTTAATTCGTCCCAGTTGAAGTTCGATATCCATTTCCCCAAGTACTTCAGCTGTCTCACCGGTAACTGTACGTAAAACTACATTCTTTGATATGGGTAGAACTTCTACTCTATTCACTCTGTTGGATCTTATCAAAGATACCGCCGCACCAGTGTCAACAGTAATTGTTATGGCTCTTCCGTTGATTTTTCCTGTAATTGTTAGACTGTCGGCGGCTTTTCCTAGGCTTTTTATGGAGACGATCCTGGGGGCTTTATCTTCTTTAGCCAACACCCGCCTCGCAATGTTGACTAATTGAAGTTTTCCTGATTTGACTTGGAGGCCCTAGCGTCTCTGGATGGAGATCTAGACCGTAGTTGTACTCGGCAGTCTCTTTTGAAATGCCCAGTCCTGCCACATCTATAGCACTGACTTGATGTATTTCGGTTACGTGGCCTATCTTCAATTGGCTCCCGGAATCTCCCTGCGGCCTGAAGAACTTCCGTTAATTTCTTCAAAATTTCGCCCATCTCAGTTAATTCGCAGCTGTTTGTCGGCTTTTCTTCCTGGATGGATACGGCCCTGATTTTTGGCTTGGAGATGTTACAGGCCGCCTCGATTTCTAGGGCTCGACCCAAAGCTTCGCTGCTGTTATCAAATTTGGCTAGGCGTAGCATTTTCTGAGTTTCTGGATCTCTAATACCATCCACGAAATATTGGGCAGCAAGTTCCTCTTGAAATTCTTCTGTCGCTCCCGGGTAGGCCAATTGAATGAGACGTCTAATGTCTGCCTCAAATTCTTGCAGGTTTTCACCAGGCTTCTGATGTCGGGACTTAACTTGTGCCTGATAGAGCTGTCTTCTATGTTGGTCGCCAAATCGTCTCTCCAGGACAGCTACAAGTATGTCATAATTCCCCTGTTGGCTGATGGGAATTGTCTGCAGTAGTTCCAGGGCAGATCCACGAAGCGCTACCACTAGTGATGTAGCCATTTCTTCATTATTCCAACCGTTGGCAACAGCAGCGGCTTCAAATTGTCTTTTGTACATTGTCCAGGATGTTTGACCGTCGTACGTTGGAGGTTTGATGTTTTGTCCTGAGGCGAATGCCCTCTCGGTGGGTGCTTGGTGTTTTAGTCTGGTAAATTCTGCTTGTAGATTCTTCGCTTCTTTCTGTACGTCTCCTACTTCTTTTTGTACATTTCCAACTTCTTTTTGAATATTGTTTACATCTCTCTCAAATTTCTCATTTTGTCCGTCCAATATTTTCTGTAATTTTCCTTGCTCTCCTACAATTACATCCAGCATCCATTTCTGAAGCTGGTCCTGCTCTGCTTGTCTTTTCTCTTCCTGATCTTGTAAAATTTTCTGAAGCCGGTCCTGTTCTGCCTGCCTTTTACGTTCATCTTCATCCCGATCCGCTTGCCTTCTACGTTCATCCTCTTCCCGATCCGCTTGCCTTCTACGTTCATCCTCTTCCCGATCCGCTTGCCTTCTACGTTCATCCTCTTCCCGATCCGCTTGCTTTTCATCTTCTTGATCTTGAAAAATTTTCTGAAGCCGGTCCTGTTCTGCTTGCCTTTTACGTTCATCCTCTTCCCGATCCGCTTGCCTTCTACGTTCCTCCTCCTCCCGATCCGCTCGCCTCTCAGCATTTAAATTATCCATGAAATCGGCCAACATTTTATTTATTTGCTCCATTTCTGCTGTTTGTTGCCTTGTATTGACCATAGAATGTTATAAAACTTTACCAGAATCCAGCAATCAAACGGTCTCGTTGACGTACTTGTACTTCTTCTTTGAAAAATACTTCGCAAGTCCGGTCCCTTCACAATCCGACTTCTGACACCAATTGTTACGTTTTTCCCGTGGGTTCTTAACAAAATTACAACTTGACAATTTTCAACTAATACTCTCTTTATTCACTATCACTGTATATAATTTAACACTTTAAACTACTCTTATAACTTTACAACTAATATCTATTCAACACTCAATGATTAACTGAACTGAACTGAACTAACATTCGCCTTAGGTCTGCTTATATATAATCTCAAATCTATCACGAATATTCGGGAAGTATTCCGAGGCCACTCTATATGATCTCGACGAGGCCATCGAGATAATTCCAGTCCAGCGATCCTGAAACTTCGCGACCGGCCGGGCGATGAGTCATACAGACAAAGAAGCGAGGGGCACGGCGCGGCGGCGGCGGCGGCTAGTTCTATAGGGTAGCACAAAAACGTTCGGATGGTTGTTAGTCGTGACAATATTTTAATGGGTGATATTAATATAAATCTTCTTAATAGGGACAATGTTGATGTAAATAGATATCTTTCCTCAATGTTTTCGCATGGATTTGTTCCATTGTGTCAGGAATTCACTAGAGAAGTAAGTGAAACCTGCCTTGACCATATTTTTTTGCGAGATGAAAATAAAAGCTTTTCTAGGAAAATAGATACGTTGATTATAGAACACGTCATAACGGATCATCTGCCTCTTATGCTTCACCTTTCAAATGATTTACTCTAAATTCCACAGCATCTAATTGCCAACCTGTTTTTAAATGTATTAACATGAATAAACTAAATCATATCGCATCTGAGGTCGATTGGTCCTGTATTTTAAGATTTGATCAAGCAGAAGAAGCTACCAATTCTCTTTTAGGAAAGCTTAGTGTTATTATAGAAAAATCTGAGTTTAAAAAAAATACCCTAAATAATTATAACAAAATTCAACCATGGATAACAAATGCAATAATAACATCTATTAAAAATCGAGATGGGCTGAAAAGAACTCTTAGTAACCCAAACTAACCCATAATTGAATCTACAAAAAATGACTATTACAAAGATCAATTTAATCAGAACTCGCATATTACAAAAATTTTTAACAAATAAACGAAAACCTAACAAAAAGCTCTATTACTTGTAGGTATAAAAGATGAAAAGAAAAACAAGATTTTTGAAAAAATAAAATTGCTGACTTTGTAAATAACTATTGTATTAATATAGGCAAATGTCCGAAAAAATTTGAAGTTCCCCAGCTCGTTTCAATTTGTATGTACTTAAAACCGACCATCTGTAATGAGATTAATGAACATATAATGAGTTTAAAAAATGGTTGCTCCCCGGGATTAGACATATTGACTACTAAAATTATTAAACAACTGCATATCCATCTCTTAAATCCCTTAGTTCAAATAATTAATCGGATTTTTAAAACAGGAAAAGTACCCACACAGATTAAGAACTCCGTAGTCACCCCACTCCATAAAGCTGGAGATAAAGAGGATATAAGTAACTATAGACCAATAAGTATCATCTCAAATTTAGCAAAGATATTTGAAAAATGTCTTAAGGTTAGACTACTTGAATTTTTGGACTCTAACAAGCTCTTATCTGAAAATTAATTTGGTTTTAGGCGGGGATTGAGTACTTCGCATGCAGTTTATGAATTGGTGTCTGAAATTATGTGTCATTTAAATAATGGAGATAAATGCATTGCTTTTTTTTGGACTTAGCGAAGGCATTTATTGACACGGTATCGCATCCTATGCTTCTTCAAGCCTTGGAGGGACATGGGGTTAGGGGTGCTGTGTTGAATGTTTTTGCTGATTATCTGATGCATAGAACTCAACATGTCAAGACTGCAGAGGCTTTAAGTGAACCAAAGATAGTTCAACATGAAGTACCACAAGGTACGGTACTTGGCCCAATTATTTTTAATATTCATGTTAATTACCTCTGCAGCCTTGAAGTTGTCTATGCTGATGACACTTCGGTGGTATTTCATGCGAGGACATGGAAATTAGAAACGGGTTTTGCCAAAATTAAGAACTATCTAAAGACAATTAGCTTTAAATATAAAAAAATCTCATTTCATTGCATTTTCTATAACAATGGCTAACAGACCAGTTTTTGATCAAATTAGACTTAACAATGTAGAGCAGCCTTTGAGAGAAGTATCTCTACTTAAACAAAACAATTAGATTCTTTATTAATAAATTTTATATTCTGGGTAACTTAATGACGCAGAAGTTACTAATGGTGATTTACAAGGCATTTGTTGAGCCCCTTTTAAGGTATGGCATAATATATAGGGATGTACAGCTCTATCTTACTCAACTGAAAGTAGTGCAGAAGTACATTGTAAGGATCATTCTGAAAAAACCTAGATTATATTCTTCTAACCAACTTTATTCTTTAGAAATTAACAATTTGAAAATCTTATATATCGTTGCAGTGTGTGGGTTTGTGCATACAAATGAAAAACTAAAATCAAATTGTGTGTCCCATAATTTTATGACCCGGGCAAACGCTGCTCATGAACTGATCATCCCGCAGTCAAGATGTGATTTAAACTTGCGTTTTGTGACATATCTGACTCCTAAATTTTATAACATAATTCCACCAAGTATTAGAAATGTTAAAAAGTACAAAAATTGTAATATTTTATTTAAAAGGTATTGCTGAGAAAATCGTGAAGAATTTTTGCGCATGTTTTGATTTTTAATCTTTGTTTCTCTGTTATATCTCCTAAGCTCCTATTGTGATACTGTAATATTTGTGTTAATTGTAATACTTGCGATAATTGTGATACCTGATTGTATCAATTTTAATTTTGGTTCCTATTTTTGTTGGTATGGCTAAAAGGGCATTATTATATAACTAGGTAGGAATAAAATTACTTGCATACAGGTATTTATTAAACCTAGGCGCATTTACAGAGAACCTTTTTAATTTTTGTAATTTATTGTAAATGTTTGTTTTCTTTGTATATATGCCTTTGATCAATAAAAGTGAGGGGATCAGGGTGTGCTGTTCTTCCTCAAAATGAATCTGGCGTCATTTAACTGGGGAAACGCATGAAGTATTTAAATCCTTCACCATCTTTATTTATAGCCTTCACCAACTTTTTCATCATTCCAAGTTTAATGTGAAGAGGAGGCAAACGAACATGTTTTGGATCTACAAGGGGTACATACTTAACATTTTGGGAGCCCCAAAGTCACCCCTTTGCGGCCATATCTTCGCTACATAATGTTCATTGACTGCACTACTGTCACACAAACAAAGAAAACAGCAATATTTTGTCCCACTAAAATTGTTATAACTTTTAAATCCCCACATATTTGTGCCGGTTGTAGTTTATTTTATCTAAAAGGATGCGCATCCTTTCACAGGGTTTTTTCATTATGACTGAATGGGCATTAGGTATAGATGGTTTAAAATTTTCATCATGTAATAACACAGCTTTTAAACTATATTTGGATGAGTCTATGACCAAGCGCAACTCACAGGGAGTATGCTTGATACTGAGTCCCTGCATTAAGTCATCGATATCGTATAACGAATTCTCCATATTGTAAAATGCAGAAAACGTAGCATATCTTTTCCTAAAGTCATAATTTAGGTTTCTTTGATTAGTAAGTTCCACTCCTTAAAACGAGACCCATCAAGCTCTGACTGCGGCTTGGGCAACCCTAAATCACATACTAAATCATTTAACTCACTTTGAACAATCAAATGTGGCTCGCCGAAACTGGGACCTGGAGCAAAAGTGGGATCGGTGCACTATTCTTTTGCGCTGCCTAATGATGTGTTATTATCTCTATTATCTCTCAAAACAGTATCTTGCCAATCTAAATGCGCAGTTGGTACTGGTAAGTCTGCATTTTCAGGAACAGATCTTATGGCAAGAGGGAAATTTGAATATTCTATCTTGCGCTTTACTTTTTTGGAATAACCTTCAGTCTTTGTCATGAAAAATAGCATTCGTCAACATAATTGGTAGATTCTCGCTACACCATTGAAACTGTAAAAGGCATATTTTTTCTCTTCCCTTTACCCCACAAACATAATAAAACTTGTCAAGAGAAGTTTTGCAACCGCTGCACGATTGATGTGACATTTTCGTCGTTGAAAAAACTCTTTAACAGAGGATCAATTCGAAATTCAAAAAAAAAAACTTAGTAAGAGAATAAGTTATATGTTATAAAAACAATCCATTCTATGTTATCTTTTCGTTTTAAAGTGCACGCCTTTTCAATTAAACCGACATAAATTTTTCTACCTGCCAATATTAAAAGGACTAATGAGCATAGTCAGAAATGTTACCTTCCAGGGCTTTTCTATTATTAGAAACATATTTGCATTTTAAAAACAATGGGCTGAACTGTGTTATGAAAATTGTGTCGGCCAGTTTATTTTTTAACACATATTTCTTAATGACATAATGAAAGTGTGATTCCTCAGGCCATTTTATGAGTCAAAGTTCATATGAACATACAATGGTTTAAATGTATTAATACTAACAATGAGTAGAGGTGGGCAAAATAATCGATTAATCGATTATATAGATTATTTCGATTAATCGATTATTTGGATTGATAGATTATTTGGATTGATCGATTATTCCGATTATATCGATTAATCGATATAACTGATTATTTCGATTAATCGATTATTTAGATATTTGCTAACGTGTTAAACGTTTAATCGATAAATCAATTTTTTGCTACTCCTACCGACTACTTTACGACAGATATAGTTTTGAGAATTTCAAATTAATAACACAGTGTAATTATAAACTCTGGACTCTGTTAATGATACGCGTTACAAATTTAGTCTATAGGAGATCCTCATTTCGACGCGTCATTTTCTGACAGTCTTGTCTTCAGTTGTTGCACAATTAGGTACAACACCAACACATAACCTCAACGGAGTGTTAGCTCGTTAGCAGTATAGCATAGTCTTTATCTTTAAATTATCTATTTGGATGATTGGATTAGTTTGGGAGTTTCTAACAGTACAAGCCTCCAGTGCTCCCTCTGAAAGGTTATTTAGCTTAGACTATAATATAAAGTTATTTAGTAAAGGAGGACAGATCTTAAGTGATCTTAGATCCTCGCTTACTGGGGATCATTATAGAGCAACTTGTTTTTCTAACAATGGTCAAGGGATTTGTAAACCTGCACAAAAATTTAATTTACCTTTAATTAAATGGTAAGTTTTTAATTTGCATTTTATTTTTGTGTGCCTTCCCTCTGGAATAGCCACGTGCCTCCACTGATTATTATGATGGTAATCAATGAATGAATGATCTAGAGCGGTGTTAATACATTGGGACCTGTGTATATCTCTTGTGTCCCCCTTCCGTGGTCCTTCTGTTGATGTGATTCTCAATCAAGTACCTCCCCAGTTTCAGTGGTTTGAATAAAACAAGTAGTCGGGATGGTTCTATGGATGGAAATTCCTGCTGTTCGACGATGCATCACCCGAAGTAGGCCATTCGCCTGTTCGCGACCGTCTCACACTCCGTGAGAAGGTATTTCGCGGTTTCCTCCCCTCCTCACAGAATCCGCAACTGTCCTAGTTTTCAGTTTTTATTCTCTCCAAGTGTCCTCTCAGCCGGCAGTGGTCCGCAAGGAAGCCGGTGAGGATGCGGAGATTGTTCTTACTCAGTGTTATAAGGTGTTTTGATCTTCCTGCGTGAGGGGACCCTAGAAACATATTTAATCGCCTTAACCCTGTAAGGTGTTCTTATAGACTGATCCATTTGGTTTGCTCTTCTTTCCTGAATGCTTCCTTGTAGGTGTACAGGGTGTTCACCCATAATGCCCCCCCCCCCTAGCCCCTTTAACTTTGTTAATTTTTAAGCTACAAAAAAAATAAAAAACAAAATTGTAGAGCTTTTAATGTAGTTTTGGCACACGTAAAGGGAAAAACAAAAAATTGTATAGTATACAGGGTAGCTCAAAAAGAAACATTTTTTAAAAACTAGCCCCTATTTTTATTCGATTTTTCGATTCTACGTGAAATTCTAAGGATTTTTAATGTAACACACTACGCCTATTCGTAATACTTTAGGAGTTATTGACAGTTGAAGTCACTATTCTGTTTGTTCTTTTATTTTTTTATGGCAACAGCCACCTAAGAATATAACTTTTTGTTTAGCTTTTGAAGTCATTGAGGCATAAATATTGAGTTTCGTCAATTCGACCTCATTACTTCGAGTAGTGCTTTTGTATCTTCTATTTTAAAAATGATTAGAGAATTATTATTATAATTTAACAATATCGACTTCAACTGTCAATAACTCTTAAAGTATTCGGAATAGACATCTAGTGTAGAATTTTAAGTAGAATCGAAAAATCGAATAAAAAATGGAGGCTAGATTCAAAAAAATATTTCTTTTTGATCTACCCTGTATACTATACAATTTTTTGGTTTTTTCCTTTAGGTGTGCAAAAACTACATTAAAAACCCTACAATTTAGTTTTTTATTTTTTGTAGCTTAAAAATTAACAAAGTTAAAGGGGGGGGGGGGGCATTATGGGTGAACACCCTGTACGTCTCTATGTCGCAGAAATGCTCCAGTCCTAAAGGAAGAGTTTGTGCTTCTACTTTTGCCAAATGGTCTGCTTTTTCGTTGCCTTCTATCCCAGCGTGTCCTGGTATCCACTGAACCGATAATTTGTTATTTTTGCCTGGTTTATTTAGCCTATCTAGGCATTCCCATACCATTCTGAGCTGATAGTTGTTGAGCTCAACGCTTTGATGGCTGCTTAACTGTCTGAGAAGATGACATTTTTTTTCTATAGTTTCTGTCTAGGTTGAACTGCGCATATCTTCCTATGGCCTTAATTTCTGCCTGGAATATGTCAGGGTATTTCCCCATTGCTTTGGAGAATATGGTTCCTTCCCCAAATAATCCGGCTCCGGTTCCCTGTTCAGTTCTTGCTCCGTCTGTATACCATTTTATGGCACTTTGCTGCGATGTGAGAATACAAGTGGTGTTCTTTTTCCATTCTTCTCTACTTCTTATCACGACTGTGAAAATTTTTTCAAAATTGCATCTTTTGAATATTTCGTCTCTAGGGAGCCCAAGAAGTGGTATATGCTTTGCTAGGGATTGCTCGCTCGCTCCCTCTCTGTGATTCTAGTCATTTCTTGCCTAGCTGCTCCCTCTACAACAATGTGTAGAGATGCAAGACTCACAAATTACCTCGATTGCTGCTGTTGGACAAGTTTTCATTGTTGCCATTGTCCATTTCATCTAAATTTAATATTTTTTACAGAAGTTTTTACAACTAAAGATTTTTTTTAGTATATTCCTCCCATAAATACCGCTTATCTTATGCACTCCAGGCGTTGTACTTTTTTGAGGGCTGATTTTATGCTCTGCTTTTCCGTTTCCTTGAACCAGGCGATCGACCATTAAAGTAGGGTGGGTTTTACTATCACTGCGTATATCCATCGCAGGATGTCTGGTTTACATGCAAGGCTTTGGCACACCATGAGGGCCCTCGTAGCCTTATAACTTCTTCAATGTGTTTATTCCACTTGGGTTGGTAATCCAGCGTTACGCCTAGATATCTAACTTCCGATGACGGTGCAATGTTGGTCTCGTGTATTCGGATAACTTTCATTCTAGGAAGTTCTTTCTTCCTAGAGGAGGGATCTATGTTGTTTTCGAATGGTTTATTTCCAGCCCCACTGTTTGGCACCATTCGTCCGTTGAGTTCATATAGTGTACCCTCAAACTTTCCTCTTGCTATCATCGGCATACCCAACAAGGACGATGTCAGTATTTCCAGTAGTTCGTCCACCACTAGACTCCACATTAGTGGTGAGCATACACCGCCCTGTGGCGTACCTCGAGTGGTGCTCACTTCAATAGACTGATTGCCTACTGAAGTTTCTGCTGCCCTCGTGACAAGCATCTCACACATCCATCGAGATATTGTGTCGCTCACTCCCCTTCTCGTTAGTGCCCTCTTTACAGCCACATAGATGTATTGTCGAAGGCTCTCGCGATGTCTAGGAAGACGCAGAGCGCGATTTATTTCTAATTTAGAGTTTCTTGTATCATGCTGGTCAGTTGGAACAGCGCGGTCTCTGTGAATTTGCCCGTTCTGTATGCATGCTGCTTGCATTCAATGGTTGTGTTTCTAAGGTAGTAGATCTACTGCCTTCTCCATTGTCTTGAGTAAGAATGACGTGAGACTGATTGGTCTGAAGGATTTGGGGTCTGTCCCATCCTTCTTTCCTATCTTCAGGATGAAGATGACTTTCGCCCTTCTCCATGCTTTTGGTATGTATCCCATGGCCATGCTGGTTCTGGTGATGTCTACAAGGTGTGGCAAAATTTCTCTTTTTTCCCTTTGTAAGAGGGCTGGGAAGATTTCATCTACCCTTGGCGATTTGAGTGGCTCAAATATATTAATTGCTCATTCGAGTGAGTAGCGTTTTTGCCATTACCCAGTCATACCTAGTGGATCGCCTTGGCTAGCTTCTTCTTCACTTAGGTTTCTTGGTTGACTACCTGGGAACTGTTGGCTCAGGAGGAGGAGCGCTCTCTCCTTCTGTGTAGGTGCCATCCAGCTTTTTCAGGGTCATTGTCGAGCTTGTTCCCTCTTTTGCCATGACCTTGCGTAATCTCGTTGCAACTGGAGTAGTAGATGCGATATGCAGAAGGCTGTAAAGTAAACCGTTCAAAGTTCATATCGACTTTTGTTTAAAAAATGAAGTGGGGAATCACACCCCCAAATATTTAGCAGACAAATTATCTATCCAGTAGTGCTAAATAAGGCAGCTTTAATTTAAATACTTTGGTCAAGATCTGCCCAACCTATAAGTAAAATGCAAGATACCTATTTTACGTACAATTAATTTCGCTAATCGGAAAAATACCCAAAATCTACAGGGATGCTACTACTAAATGTGGTTTTATATCCTATATCCATCGCAACCAATTGCAACAAGCGCACAGAAGTTAGTTCCAATGGTGGTATGTCCGTAACTTCGCCGAAATCCAACTTCAAGTCGGTGGAGAAGGATGGAAATGGGTCTCGAGTCAACATAACCCCAACTTACATAAATAAACAAAACTCAAACAAATCGCACGAAAGCTCCGAAATTACCCTTAGCCAAGGAAACAGGGCCGTCAATCTAGCAAATAATGTTGGAATGGAACAAGAAAATGAGTGGCACACTCAAAGAAACCGTTCAAGGAATAAACATCACGCAAAAAATCAAGAAACCAAAGGTGTGAACAAGAACAAAATCCATGGCGCTTTTGAAAAGAGAATTGGTACCGCAGAAGAGATGGATGGCTTTGGAGGGGTCGAAAAAAAAGCCTGGATCTACCTCTACCGAGTAAAAAGGAGCGCCACATCAGACGCAATCGTAAATTATATAAGGAGGAACCAGGAATTCAAGTCAGTTGAGGTAAAGGTGAATGAACTGCCCACAGATGAAAACAAAAACAAATGCTTTATGGTATGTGCTCCTTTCCAGAACAAGGATGCTTTATATAGCCGGGAGTTCTGGCCACGAGGAGTGGGAGTCAAGAGATACGATTTTCGCCGTCAGAAGAACTACGGGCATTCCTCTTTTTTAGCACAGAAAATGTAACAGTTCCTAAAAGTAGAGCAATTGTAGGTACCACTGAAAGTGTAAAATCAAATTTATCTTTGACTATAATACATATAAATATTCAGAGTTTTAGGTATAAATCTGGTGAAATGGAAGCATTCTTGTTGGCGAGTTTTGGCATGGAGTGGCCTGATGTCATCTGTGTCAGCGAGCATTGGTTAACATCCTCTGAAGCTCAACATTTTACATTAAATGGCTACGTACTCGCCTCCTGCTTTTCCCGAAATGAGATGACTCATGGAGGTACCATGAATTTAATTAAAAACAAACTTTCTTTCACCCCCCTCAATGTTCCATCAATAGAAAGGCATTGTGAAGTATCGGCTGTGACACTTGATGACCGTGATATCTATGTATTGTCCATATATCGCGCACCGGTGGGTGATTTCCATCTTTTTGTGGATCACCTAGACAGCATATTATCGACTTTTCGACCAACACAGAACATAATAATAAGTGGTGACTTCAATGTTAAATTTAATACAAATGACTCACACACTATTACACTGATTGACCTGTTGTCAACATATGGCTTTATACAAACTATTCACAGTAACACACGAAAAAATAATTGCATTGATAACATCTTTATAAATTTCAGCCTGGATCAGTATGAATCTGATAGTGTTGAGGCGTTGTTGTCAGATCATCTTTGTCAGGTTTTGAAAGTCCAAGCTCCCATCAAACATAATAAAGTCACCATAAAAGTCTGTAAACCGATTACACAAACGGGTAAGAACACATTTTTTGATTTGGTTGATAATATTGGCTGGGAGTTTGCCGACGATCCTGATATGAGTCCTGATAATAAAATGAATATTTTTGTAAATAAAATTCAAATAGCTTTTGAACGGTCGTTTGTGGAAAAGCATATATCTGTTAAAAATAATTCCTTACGTGTTCTATGGTTCACAGATGAGTTAAGACGTATGCGTGAAAAACTATATTTTTTGAACGAATTCTACAGAGTTCACAGCACAGAAGAGAATAAAGAATAAGGAATCAGTTTAGACTAAATTATAAAAATGAAATAAAAAAACAGAAAACTCTAGCAAACGACAATTTTATTAAAAACGCAAAGAACCCCACAAAAACCATGTGGGCTCTCATAAAACAAAATAGGCCTGAGGCGAGAATGCCCAGTGTAACACCTGATGTATTCAATAAATTTTTCGTTAATGTGGCTAGCACGGTGGTGGGTGAGCTCCCGGCCACTTATATTGACCCATTGACTTTTGTTCAGGCTAGGAGTCAGGGCAATCTACAGCTGCAGAGGTTAACATATAATGAGGTGCGTGACATCATTCACTCCTCGAGGAACACTGGTGCTAGGGATGTCTATGGGCTGAGTGTGCCATTGCTGAGAGTGATAAAAGAACACGTTCTCGTTCCTCTAACTAAGATTTTAAATCAATGTCTTCGGGAACAGGTCTTTCCTGACGTGCTGAAAATAGCCTCGGTTACGCCTATCTTCAAGAAAGGAGATAGAGATGAATTATCAAATTACAGGCCAATTTCTGTCTTGCCTGTATTTTCGAAGGTGTTTGAAAAGGTTATAAAGATCCAGCTGTGCAAATATTTGGAAGAACATAACATAATAAACAAAAATCAATTTGGGTTTCGAAAAGACCTAAGCACGAACGATGCTATCTTGAAATATGTTGAATACACCCTGGACTGCTTTGAGGAGGGACTTTACTCTGCGACCATCTTCTGCGACCTCAGTAGGACAGGTTGGGTTTCGGACCGGCAGGTTGGGTTTCGGACCGGCATGCTTGGGGTTGGTTGCGTCATACTTACGGAACAGGAGACAATCAGTGCTGTTGGATGGTGTGAGGTCGGCGGTTTTGGAGGTTAGTGTGGGTGTGCCGCAGGGCTCCGTCCTTGGACCCATTCTTTTTCTCATATACCTCAGTGACATGGAGTCTGCTATGACAAACATCAAGAGCAGCTTCTACGCTGATGACACAGTATTGTTTGTCTCAGACAGGAGCCCCGAGGAGCTGGGTGAGGGTATCGGCAGGGCGCGGTCGGGGCGGAGGAGTGGTTTGCTTGCAACAGGCTGGCACTTAATCATTCGAAAACGGTAACCATGGTGTCCTCTACGCGGAGCCTGGACAGCTTTGGGACGAACCCGGTGTCCGTCAAGTACTTGGGGGTGACTTTGGACCCTAATTTGAGGTGGGATAAACATGGAGTGATGGTAGGCAATATGTTGTGTGCTAGTATCTTTGCTATTAAACAGTTGGCCGATAGAGTCTCTGCATCCACTTTGAGAGTGGCTTATTTTGCCCTCTTCCAATCGAGACTTACCTATGCCATTGTGGCTTGGGGCCATTCTCTCATTCGCCACCGCCTGTTCGGCCTCTAACGAAGGGCTATTAGAGTGGTGGGTGGTTTGAACTACCGGGATGACTGTAGGGACATATTTGTTCGGCTGGGCATTCTCACCTTGCCCTGTCTTTATGCCCTGGAGTGTGTGATGTATGTTAAGAACCATTTAACTTTTTACGATACGCATGCAGACCATCACGACCATGATACTAGACATAGGTGCAACCTGCTGACAGCACACACAAGACTGACTCGGGGTCAGACCGGGTTCAACTACTATGGAGTTAGACTTTATAACCTCCTACCGGATGATGTCAGGATCATGTTGCCTGGGAGGCTGAAGGCACATTTAAGGGCCATCTTTGCGCGGAGTGCTTTCTTTTCATTGGATGAAGTATGTGACGCTCTGCCGAGCTGTTTTTAATGATACATTTGCTCTATGTAGATTATGTATTTTATTTTATTTATGATTGTGTATGTATTCGCACTTTGCCGATGTATTTGTGTTTTATGACTGTAATTTGTTTTAATACTTACTTTTGTGATATTTTAGTGTCACTATTTTATTTATTTATTTGTATTTAAACCATAACTTTTTGTTGACTTGTGAAAAGCTGATTGTATTGCTGTTATCATGAATAAACTCTACTCTACTCTACTCTACTCTATTAACACATGCCAAATTTGAAAATAATATCTAAAGCACTTTCGGAGATATTAAAAAATAACGATTAAAAAAAATCAATGCCCTGTAGTAAAAAAATTAAGCCATTTGGGACATATGAACTTTTCTTCATAAAATAACCTGAGGAATCACACCTTGAAATATTAGCACGCCATTAAGGAAAACCTGCTTAACCCACTAGCATACTTCAGTTTTGCGATATTTTAAAATGTATTTAAAAATATACAGGGTTTATATAAATTTGGGCGAATGTCAACTTTGTTCCTTTATAAATGTAATAGTCCCATTTTTTAGATGCCAGGAAAAGATATCCTTTTTACTAATACAATATCGCATGCTTTTCATATGCATGCTCCAGTTAAGATATAGGGAAGGGTGTTAAAAATTATAGCCCTGGATAACAGATACCTAATATCAAATAGGTACATGAAACCGCACCAGGCATCCCGAACAATATAATTATTACAAGCAACTTAGGAATTTAACCACTTCTTCAATTAAAGCTGGACAAAAGATATCTTATTATAGAACTGCAATCGTAAAATGGGATGATGAGCTAAAAGAATTAAATATGCTTCATAAAAGAATAAAACCATTCCGGAAAATCTAAAAAATGTATGATTTTACACAAATATCAAGAAACATTGGTCTTCAAAAATAGGAGCTAATTCATTTCTCAGAATGTCAATGTTACCGCGTTACCAAAAGTAAAAAACCGGCAATACTTTTAAATTATTAGATACGTCTTTAGTTCCTAAAAAAATGTTAATTACTATAGTTACAAGAGTTATTAGCATCGGGTAGACAAAACTTATGCCATATCTTAGGTAGCAATAGCAGAATATTATTATGCACCAAAAATCATCCCTGCATATCCTCAGCCCATTAAAACCCCCTTGGCTCACGGAAAAGAGCAAAGGGCATCCATTGTCCTTCCGCAGGGTCCGAGTGTAACACATGCAGGACACGGCCGTATAGCAGGAATACAAATGCGGTGCGTCTTAGACCGCGGCCAGGAGCGTTAATCACGCGGCCGACCGCGGCCGACTCGCTCCCGATTTTATTGCAGGAGCGGGATAAATTAAATTAACTGCAGCAATTAAGAAGAGAATAATAGGCGATTTAGAGTTTTATTTTAAAGTCCCCGGGGATAATAAACTTAAGTTTCGGTTTAAGCATCTGTTGATAAATCTTGCCTCGGTCCTTGTTGGCAATGCACATAAAATTTCTAGCTTCTGGCTGTATTAATTTTACTTAGATTTTTCTTGGGAAATTCGTATTTGTTTTCTGTATTAATATATTAAGGCAAGGTAAAATTATCAAAAATCAGTCCCGAAAATTTGTTGCCCTAGAAACAGCTTGAATGCATTTTTATTGTTACAGAAAGTGGCCTGACCCAACGGGGAGGGTACTTTATATCAATAAAAATGCATGAAATATGTTTCTTTAGGGCAACAAATTTAAGGGATTGATTTTTTGATTATTTTAGCTGCTCGAAATTTATTCAGTAGATTATTATTTATCGAATAGAATTGCTAAAAAATATAAAGTACTGCAATGGAAAGTACAATTGGTGTATATGTTGCACTGTCATGGGCACATGATATCTTCATCGTTTCTCATTTTTTAACATATTTTTTTAAATGATGTTCTTGGTCTAATTGGAGATATGGCCTGGCTAATGGATAAAGTTTAGATGTGCCCCGTTACTTTTATGTGTTTTTCCGAATTGACGGCGCCTTTTGCCAAATGAGAAAATGCGGACACCCTCAATGAGTGATTTGTATTTTTTTGTTTTTTTGTATTCAATCCTCTTTCTGCATTGTGTTTTGTATCATGTCTAAAAATAAAACATTTTTCTCCTATAATTCAGAAACGCATTTTTGGAAAAAGTTTAAACTTCGTCGCCTGCTTCAGCTAAGTGATGTTTATCATCATAAAAGTAGTCTTAAAATATGCCAACCAGCGACGAAGTTACAGGGATACAGTAAAAGTCACTGCATTTTCTAATGATCAGACAAAATAGATCTTATTAATGTATCTTATTAAAAAAAGGATTCTTTCAAATTTTTCAAATTAACTGTTTCCTTATTATTTTCAACATAGAGCGAAATTATTTAAATAAAATCATTTTTAATTGCTTGCTTATCAAGCAATGCTATTATTTAAGAAGGAAGAAGCAGACAATTCCAGACATACTATATTTATTATGTTATCGTAATAATACGTGTTTAATTAGTGAATTATATTATATTAATAAATATGTTTGTAAAAATATAATTACTTGTTACATAAATTACTATTATAATCAGTAATAAGATAAGACCAAAGTATATGTAAACTAGTAAGTTCACTCAGCGGTAAATCCTTTGATGTAATTCAGCCACATTCTTTTATATCAGGTGACAACTGGAGATGACCGATGCGCTGCGTAAGTGTCCGATTGATTCGCGTGGCTTTCTCTATTC
>MU182191.1:167622-191677 GCA_016904865.1 Pissodes strobi
TACTAATGCGAATATATATATATATAAATAAATCTTTAATATAGCGTATATATTAATTACAGTTGATTGGCCTAATGTGTATCAGGATGATATTCTTTTCGGTTCCATCTTATGCAAAAATCTGTCACATCATTCATATGCTCTACTACCCTACATGACTTACTCATTTCTACTACGTAAATGCAAAGAGGGCTGTACCAATCCATCATAAATGTCTTCGCATTAGTAGGTCACACACTCGGTAATCAAACTGAAACATACACAAATACA
This sequence comes from Pissodes strobi, assembly GCA_016904865.1. Lineage (NCBI taxonomy): Eukaryota > Metazoa > Arthropoda > Insecta > Coleoptera > Curculionidae > Pissodes > Pissodes strobi. The sequence continues at coordinate 167,893 of MU182191.1, forward strand.
CGCCAAAGATTTATTGAGTTATTGTGTCATTTTTTTTCATACTTTTAGGGATGCATCACTTGCGACGTCTCACTTTGATCGATGGTGGGAAGTTCACGATCTTTCCATTTATAACTATGACTTTAGTTGTCCATTGAGTTCCATGTAAATGAGCTCAGTGATTCAATTGATGGTTTAATTATTTTATCGTAGGTACATTGTTAGATAAACTAAATGTCAGTTTGGGCTGTGTCTTCCAAAGGATTGGCGATGGTTAATTATCTCTGAAACCATTTGCATGACCTCGATAAAATATGGCATGTGGAGGTTATAAGATACGCTGACGAACTTTGCCAGAGTTCCAATTTCAATTAAATTCTTACCTCCAAAAATAATTTTTAAACATATACCATTAACCCTGATAGATGGCTACGACGGTCGTATAAGATCATACCAGGAAGTAGTCAATTTGTTGATGTTTGAGAAAAATGGAACTTGTAAGGTCAGTCAAAAAGTGTCTCAACTGCAAGTGCTGCAATCCCACATATTCCAATCATAAAATTCATTTAGTTGAGAAGCACTCCGGAAATAATTTCAACAGAAATTCTGCGAGATTATGATGATACGGTGAGATGAAAGCTAAAAGTTTTTTAATAATAATCCACACTGGATTAGTGTAGTCCACATCCGGTATCCATACAAGGTTTAACATAATTGGACCCATTATTGGTGGAAATTTAACTTCGGATCTTCACTTAGATAAGCCACCAAATATTATAATTCCTGATATCCAAAATTTTATTGATCAAACTCTTAATATTGTTTGATATCACCAAGATTGTACCCTCTTACGTTATATGTGGGAAGTAAGGAACTTTTTAAATATAATTTTTTTCCAATAGGTGGATAAGGAGGATGGGTTCCATTGCATGATCTGCGGGTCCACAGACTTGTCCTTCTTTGCCTATTTTCTGGGGCCACTTAAAATACCAAGTCTTTAACACCAAATCGGGAAATATTGACGGTCTGAAGCAGTGCATTTTTAACGGAACCTGTCAAATTTCACAAAAATCCAGTAATAGTCTTAAATATATGTTAAAATATGTATCATAATCGTTCCTACTGTTAAGAAGCTCAACAAAAGCATTAATAAACTAATTATTTTTTGTATTATATCTCCGCTTGCGATGTTCTCCTATTATCAATTTTGTTTTTATAGATTTTACGTATCCCAACCAGATTATTTATGCAAGCAGTGTTAAAAACAATATTCACGTCAATTGTCAAACTGATATGAAGTGGTATCATAAAGACACAAGGGTTTGGGGTGGTAATAACACGAGAATGGCATTTAGGTAAGTAGAAATTAATTTAAAGATTGCAACATATATTTGTTGGAAAAGTCGATTTCTTACATATATTTACCTGACAATTCTCAAGGAGATAGATACGCAACAGGTATCAGGACTGGATGGAATACCTGTCATCGTGTTAAACTGAATTAACACCCATTTTTCTAAACGTTTTGCTCTATCTTACCGAAAAGGGATTTACCCATCTTCTTGGAAAGTCGCTCGACTGCAACCTGTTCCAAAAAAGGTGAGAAAACCACGCCCTCATACTATCGCCCAATTGCCTTGCTTCCAATAATCCACAAAGTCATGGAGCGTGTAATCAATCAGAAACTAATACTCAAGTATCTCCAGAGCAACAGAATAATTAGCGATAACCAACGCGGCTTCCGCAAACAGAGATCGACAAGAGATACATTGGCCTATGTCACTCATATAATATGGAGTAGGGTAATTGAGAACTACGGAGAATTAGAGCGACTTCGTTGAATATTTCAAGGTATTCGGCAGAGTTTGGTATGACAGATTCCTTAATACATTGTCGTCCTTCGGACTGCCATGCTCTTTCTTCAGTTGGCTTGCTAGTTTCCTTGCGATCTCTGCACGTTGCAGCTGATGGACATATCTCAGACACATTCACCATTAATGCCAAAGTGCCTCAGGTCGCAATACTTTCACCAACTGGTTCCTCATCTATATTAATGACCTGCTGACCGAAACTAATAGTCCTTTTACATTTTTGCAGAGGACAGTACCATTGTATCCCAAAATAAATCAGAAAAACCTCTATCAGCGACTGAGACTTATCACCGCAGATAGGAGCAGATTACAACAAGCAGTAAAAGGCAGCAAAAACCCAAGCAGCCACGTTTACCAAGAAAGCCTATACAGCGGGCCTTGACATCATTATGACAGGATCGACCATTCCCTCATCCTCGTCAATCGGACTACTGGGTGTCTCGGTCAACAGCAATATGTTCTGGCATGACCACCTTACTAACATCGCAAAATCAGCCTCGCAGACGCTTGTTGCGCTATTTCGTAACATAAACATGTATACATCGCAGCAGCTACTCTTGCTCTACAAAGCGCAAATAAGACCTTGCTTAGAATAATATTGCTCACACATCTGGGATGCCGCACCGTAAAGCTGCTGGATTCCTGTCGTCGGCGACCTAGAGTTGACCCGGGAACTAAATAGTCTGGAACAGTACAGAGATGTGGGCGAGATCTCCCTGTTGTACAGATATTTTCACGGCAGATATTCCCAGGATTTGGCCAGCATCATCCCGCCCCAACAACGCCTGTCAGACAGTGACGACATACGGCAAGAACGCATCCGTTCGTCGTATAAATATATAATATAACTGCAAACACCTAGAGTATCGCTTTAGAAGCATTCCTTTGTCTGGCCCACTACATCACTGTGGAACTCACTCCCATGACATCTGTTTCCCCCTAATTGCCATCAACAACTTTTCAAGACATATACCTACATTTTTTAAATCGGTTTTTGGCTTTAGGTTCTGCATGAAACCATCTAAAATTTTCGACTTGTCTTGCCTGACACCTGTCATATGCTATTTGAAAATTTCAAAGAGAGAAAAATGGGATTTTTATAATACGACAAATTTTTATAAGAAAATATTGTTCCAAATAATATTTAGGGTCTAATTTGATTTTTTTAATATCTACTAAAAAATAATATTTTTCGTTTTTTTTCCCGGTCCTTCCTTTAAAATATTCAGTTTGAATCTGACTAATGGCATTTTAAAATTTATTTATTCAATAGGGAGCTTTTACATCATAAATAAATATTTGTATTAAAATTTTGAGACGCCTCTTGAGAATTTTGAAAATTTTAGACTTTTTTAATTCAAATTTTAATATGTTTGTATATCAACTACTTCTAAATACTACAAGTCACCTCTAAAAGCTAAAAAAACTATCATTACAATTCAAAACTTACCCCAAGGTCGAAATTTCAAGTAAAATAAAAAATTTAAAGAAAATATTCACGATTTTTTAAAAACACGTCACCTGAAGCTAGATATAGGAATAGTAAATCTCAGCATTATTTTTTTATCTATAAAAATGGGCTATGTTTTTCTTAAATGTTTATACTCTCGAAATCCGCAAAATATAGACCATATGATTAAAATGGATTTAGACATCTCTATCTATCGAATAATAATAATTTAAACAAAAATAAGTTTCACAATTTTTGATAATTTATAAATTGTCCCAATTTCAAAGCGTCGCGTCATTAACAAAACATATATAATATTTCAATGATCCAAAAACAGAATGCATTTCCTATTAAAGATAAAAAGTTTAACGTTTGATGATCTTTAAACAATCTTAAATATCTTAAAAACCATTTATTTTATGCATAAGGTTTATTAGGAATATTTAAAAACAAACTTAATTGCTGCCCGATTTAAAAAACATAAGTAATTAAGTTTGTTTTTGAACTCATAAAATAAAGAGTTTTTAAGATATTTCAGATTGTTTCAAAACGTGTTGACACCTAAAGGAATCTATAGAAGCCAGAAAACCTACAGATGTTAAACTTTGTATGTTTAATAGGCATGTATCAAGGATCATTGAAATATTTGGGTTTGTTAATGAGGCTTTGAAATTGGGACAATTTATGAAATACCAAAAGTCGCGAATATTTTTTTTAATGGCAAACCCCTCATTTTTTATATTATTCTATAGATAGAATTATAAATCGATTTTAACCATATTAGTATCTATCTTTCGTGGTTTTCGAGAATGTAAATATTTTAAAAGCAATAGTGCATTATACTGAGGTTTACCATCCCTATAGCTCGCTTCAAATGACTTATTTTTAAACAAACGTAAATATCTCAAACACTACTTATTTAAAGCACAAGGTTTATTAGTAATATATTAATTTTTACTGTAGAATTCATCAACTAACTCAAATTCCATTAAAAGAAAACGTATAGTATGCCGCGAGATTTTCGAAATTAGTAATATTACCTCTCTTCATTTCTACTTCTCGTATCATCAGTCAAAAGTAGTATTTCTCTGTACAAAACCTATACCAACCAGGTAACAAATTAACAGAAATTGAGATAAAATAATTCGTCATTCTATTCTTTTTAGAGAAAAGCAGATTCCTTAAGATATTTTTTTACTAATTTAATACATGAGCTACATGAAACATTAAAAAGGATTGTCCTACTTTATACGATATTGTGTGACCATTCGTTCGGCGTTTCTAGCAGTTGATTAATCATTTGGAGCTATAGGTTAGATCAGTCTCTCTAATAGTAAAATAATAACAGCAATACAGTAAAATAACACGTTAAATCCTGAACATGCTTATTGAACCGGTGTTTGTTCTTATTTTCATTCAGGTATAAAACGTAGAAACGATTTCCTGTTGATAATGCATTTTAAATTGTAGGAATGCGTCTGTGGTTCCTTGCGTAGCAATTCTGTCTAACAGTTTGAATGGTGGACGACGATGTCCGTACAATTATACCAATTGTGGGGAATTAAATTTTTTAGAACGTTGCTCATCCGCATAAAACGTGTTTTTTATGTATCTGATACGCCGTTTTGTGTATAATGTGTTTCACTTTTATCAGAAAACTAAAAATTATAAAGGTAGTTTTTCCATGCAAAGATTAATTTAAAAAAAAATTACAAGAATAACTTGCACATAATATGTCTTTTTTTTTTTGATAGCCGCAAATGACACCGATGGAAAAAATTCAAATACATCACCCGCCATAGTGCAATCAAACTAAAAACAGAACAATACATAAGTACTTCGGGTATGGCTTTATCGCTAAACAGAAAAGAAGTTTTATGGGAGGAATACTAATGAACCTAATTGGGGTATAATAACCGCGATTCTCCTTTGTTTGTTTGTTGAACACAAACGTCAGAGAACCGTTTTTTTTTTCAAACAAAACGTTAAAAAATGTGAGATTCTGCAGAAATATTGCAAAAAGCAAGCTCTATTAGTGACGAGCTGCTTCCAACCAAGTCAAAGTACCGATATGAAGCTGCATTTGAACAAAACTTATGAAATGGAGAGCCGCAAATAATGCTGAAACTTTTTCAGAAATTGTATTGTTGGTATATTTCTAAGAATTATCTAAAAATTATAAGGATTCGACGATGTGGTCAACATTTTCAATGCTTAAGGCAATTTTAAATACCAAGGAGAACATAAATTGGAGTAAATACATGAAGCTTTAAGCACTCCTTAAGCGGAAGTCGAAAATTACGTGCCAAAGAAGTCTAGGATCCTGAGAGGATGATTTTTGCCGGTTTTTGGAGACAGTACCCGTCAAAAAATTTTTACTTACTAAGGTAAGCATAAATACCTACTTACGAAAATCTTGTGATCAAGTATTTTTGCTATAACCAAGCGGAACAAGACCAGCATGCATGTACGGGCTCATCGTGATCTTGGTGGTAAATAATACAGGTCTTTTTTTTTTCTTTATTTTCATGAGGTGGTAGCAATTGGGCTATCTGGAGCTTGAGAACTGTGCTACTTAAAAATGGAGGATATGACAGACTTTAATCGTGCAATGCTCATCAAACTTACAAACACCAAAACAAAAATTCCCAGATCGCTTACAGTTTCTGGAGGCCTGTCCTGAAGAAATATTCCGCTCTGCGGCTTCCCAGTCTAAAGACAGGGCTTTTTCTTAAACTACCAAAAAGGAAAATACGCCAATTAGAATGTAGGCATTGATAAAACTGGTAGCAAGAACAAAAGCTATGGAAATAGATTAAACTTTTAAAGAAATAGGTCCAAAATTAAATAAGGTTATTTATAAAAATATTTATGCATGTATAGGTAGGCAGGTATATATAGCCTACTTCGTTAATGTAAGAAGTTTTTTTTTGAATTGTCGCTATTTTTAGCGCAATAATTTTTTAAGAGGTAATGGAAATGCTTTTGAGAATCATTTTTAAAACGTCTTTTCCATTATGATAAGCGCATACATCGAAATGTGAGACATGTTTTTGTTCAATACAATATTTCAAAATTAAGTAAAGCATGATCAAGCTTTTATTACAAGTTTCTAGAAATATGTCCTCAAATTCATTTATTAGCTAATTAATGATTATGTAAATCCCAGATACAACATTTAAAACTTGCCCTTGGAGATATAAAAGTCCTCCACGATTTAATTTATTAATGAGATCAAAATTGCCCTCAACAATAAATTGCTCGTCACACACCAATTTTTGTTACATTTTAGTTTTTTTACCGTAATATAGCAACAATAACCACCTAAACATGTAATTAACGGCTCTACATCATCTGATATCCTGAAAGTGATCATCATTTGCTAAAATTTGAGACAATAAAGTTATAATTTAGGAAACGTCTCGTTGAGCGCAATTTTCATCTGGGACATAATTAGAGAACTTATTAACATTAATAGGGCCAAAACTGCGAGACTGAAGTGTTATTATAGATTGAATTCTAAGTTTTTCTCTGTCTCATATAACTGTTGCATAGAAATATGATAATGACCATCTGCCATTTTTCTGTGTTTACCAGGTCTATCTTGAAGAGGGTCTGTTTGAAATTTTCCTAAGAGAACATAACTAAACTTACGTCCTCTGGAAAACCGAAAACTTTAACTTTAGGCCCATTTTTATAGTTTCCATTACAGCCAGGAATACAACACATTTTAGACTTAATTACATTAAGTATATTAATACAAAACTAGTCGAAACCGAGAAAAAAACATACAATTAAACACGAACAAAAACTTATAAACTGTTCTGTAAAAAAATCGGCCGATCGGCATTAAAGCAACAGGTAAATCCGAAATATATGGTTGTACGTATTTAAAAGTACCCCTAACAATAAAAATTATATACCTAAATATACAACGAAATATTAGGTATAAGTTTCACGCACTTAAAAGCACATAAATAGTTCCGATTTCAGAAAAATGCATTAATATAACGTTTTAATTACCGCAGCAATTATCAGCAATTTTGCAAATTGATCGTGTGTCATTTGTTTTGCTTCTTCTTTCGTCTCAGGCGCTGTTGTCAGCTGTATAAGGAAAGTATTATTTTAGGAAAGTGCACGAACAAGATAATGTTTTCCAAAAATAAATAAATTTCCACATTATAAAAAAAGGAAAGAACACCTTATGGAAATATGTTTTTTTACAATATTCGAGTAATTGTTGTAATGTAAGAGATACATTCTTTATTCGCTACTGGCAACGTTGCAGCCAATTGAACCTCGATCACGATTACCCTTCCACCCACAGGTCCCCCTCCCACACCTTCGCTCCAAATCTCAAAGGCCATGACGTCACGAGCTAAAATTTTGTGAGCACTTTGTCCTTTGTAGAGGTGTTGTTGGTTCTACACATTTTTGTGCCGTTGCCAAATTATTTAGAAAGTTACTCAGATCTAAGAACATGGCATTATAAAAGATTTAAAATCTACCAACTAATAAAAATATAAACAAGATTATTTCATACAGTGTAAGACAAAAATTATGGGAACACTGAAAAGCTATGAAATATTACTCATTTGGTAAAAAGTGTTTGCTACACAGACGTCAACTTTAGAAGCTTTAAACTTAATTAACTTTGATACTGCAAATGTATATTTAATCATCCTATTTGGTAAGCCTGCCTTTGAGCACCCTTCAATTACTCTTAAGGTATCCCTATGCCCATCTTTGCCACTTAAGGCTATTTTTAGCCAATAAAAATCTGCTGAAAACTGTATTATTTTCCACAGTTGCAATGTTTGTAGATAGCCATGATCGATAGATACAAATAAAACATATTATTAACAACTGTTAAGAATTATTCAAAACTGCGAAAAATAAATATTGGAATGTAAAATGTTTCACAAATTATTAATAAAATCCTAATTACTTAATTAAATGTTCAAAGTTTCCTCTATTCACTCCAATACACTATTCAACACTATCGTAGTAGTCTGGCTGCTCAGATGCTTCTGTTTAATTTCTTCTTACTTCGACACTAATACTTCCGAAACGATTTCATGTCGTCTTTTGAAGTAAGTAGAGAATATTCCATACACTTATTCTTTCATAAATTTACATATACCTACTGAAGTCCATTTTTGTGACGTCTGAGCTGATCTAGCTGTGGCCATTGGACTGGTCCTCTTCTTCCAATCCATTGAAGATCATGGGTTGCATTTAAAAAGATAGAGATAGGTGCTATGGATGGGGGCCCCATCATGAAGCCATAACATTCTTTTTCGATTATTCTTTGGTACATGGGCCATTACTGCGGTAAATGAGGTTGCAGTAAGTCCAAATATACCTCTCCTAATGTCCTCGAAAAAATATGGTCAAATAAAATACTCCACTCCAAGGTGACATATATTTTCTGCATTTTCTCACAAATCATAGGCATAATAATGGAGATTATGCCGATTAACGTTACCATTCTTGTGAAATGTCGTCTTATCGCCAAAAGATACAAAAGTTGCGAAATCCCTTGGTGAATTATTTTATTTGGATCCACGAACAAAAATCCAATCTCGTTTGATAGTCTTTATCATTCTTGCAACACTACCTTGTAACGAATTGTGTTCCTGGTTTTATGGGAATGTAATAGTATACCGGCTGTGAGAATTTAGGAGTGTGTTTATCCTATTTGTTGGAAATATTTATGTATATGGGCGCCAGACATTCCTTAACTCTCAAAGAAACTGTCAAGTAGTAACAATAAAAGCTTAAAAGAACTGACCAAAATTACTTGATAGACGTTGAGAATCGTTGAATCTCGTTTATTGCAGGCAATGAAAGATATTATTAAAAACAAATTTACAATAATTTATTAAAATAAATAGAATTGAAATGAATCAATTTGAAATAGTACTTTGTTAAACAAATTGTTTTAGAATTTCTAAAAATTACATTAATTGATTAAATTTTAGAATTGACAAAAAAGAATCAGTTGAAATATCAATAATTAAACTTAGCTTTGTCTAGACGTTTGACCCTGGTTGGACACGAGTCTCTTCACCTCACTCCTCTAAATATGCGTTGTTATTAGCGCTTTATAGGTGAGGATAATACCAGAGGACTTAAGGGTAGTTGTCGTATGGCTGCTGGTCAATCTAAACTTTGCAAAGCAGTATTCTCGCTTGACTTTTGACAATCAATGCGAGCTCTTTGGCCAATCTCAGGGAGTATATGTAAACAGAAAATTGGTTTTAGAGCAGAATGTTGGTTGATATCGAAAGCGCATAAAAAAGGGAAATGAATGTTCGCAGAATTGAAATGAACAGTGATTTAAACAAAGTCAGCAAAAAGTTTTAAACTCTATTACCTAAGGATTAAATCTATGAGCAAAAATACAAGAATCATAAATAATTCTGATACTCAAGTTTACTCAGAAAAAAATGATTAAACTTGACTTAAGCACACTTCTAATTAACTGCAAAAAAATGAAAGGTCCGCAAAAAGTTGGATTGAACAACAGAAAAGTTCCAAAAATGAGCAAAATACTAGTCAAAAAATTGAGGGGAAGAAATGATTTTTTTCAAAATTGTGGATTCGTAGCTATGCAAATCTCACAAGTCAAATTCATGCGTTAACAAAACTGCAAAAGTTACAATATTAAACCGATCGACATTTGCCAAAATGTCAATCGTTCTCAAAAATCCCGATTAGGTGAGCGTTATCTGCCACAAGAGAGGTAAACAAAGCAAATTAAGTTAAAAGTTTGGCAAAGAGCTAGAATAATTATTACAAGAGAACAGTACAACTTTGCCGTCCGCTGTCGGCAGAGAGGAAAAATCAAAATCCAAGGTGAGCTCTCCAAAAATTCAATATTATATTTCAAAAACTAGATATAATAAAAGATAACTCACCTTACCGGCAGCAAACTGTAGGTTTATTGGGGTTAACAATCCTTCAGTTCCTAAATTTGGAAAGGGCCTATAAGTCACTGGATGACCTCAGAAAATGTCGGATTGGTATCAAAAATTTGCTAAAAACATAAAAAACCATCAAAAACTGGTAATGAAATATGATGTTATAGTTAAGAATCCTCCTTGCCAATTTCAAACTGCGAAGTTAAATTATTCTGTAAAAGTTAACAAAATTCACGATAAATATATCGAATTATATTCGATAGAGGACCTAATAAGATCACTTACTCAACAACATTTCCAAAAGGTGCCGAGATGGCCACGATAAAAAGAGAATACAAATACAAATTTAGATATTAGAAATCTACATCAGATTAACTATAATCAGAAATGTTGTTGATCAGATCACAGTTTTAAAGCCCTTTCATGTTCCGAAAATTGTCCTAAAACAGAGAAATAAATTCGATAAACTTAAAAACTGAATGTGAAAAATCACACGCAGTAAAAATGGCTTGTGCTCACCTTGACAGAAGTTTCAAGACCAAAGCTGGCCGTTCGATTTCAATCTGTGTTCGATACGCGCCGATTGAAGGGAGACGACTCATAAATTGTTAGAATTATTATCGCCCTCTATTACCAACGGCAATAAAAATATTGTTATAGGAAACCATGTAATATACTACCCGTACAGTTTTAATGGTAGCCCCACCTATGTATGAATGATTTAAACTTTTATTGAAACCTTATCCGATTGCAGAAATCAGCCGTATGTAAAATTTGCCTAAAAATCACTTTGTTAGAAACAAATCTTAAAATATGAAAAAACATGTAGCGAAGTAGTTATTATTTCGTTACAACCTATGTTTGGTTAGTGTCCAGTTGTTGAGAAAGGCCGACCGGGCTTGACAAGAACATTTAGCTCGTTTCTTTCATAAACACATGTTTTTTTCTATGTCTTATTTTAGTTTACACTTATTGTTCGTCCAAAACGGTCCATTAGCTTTCCAAGTGCTGTTCCATCGGGTTGTCTCCTCTCGGGATAATTTTGCATACATTTTAATTAGTTGGTAGTAAAGGTCGAATTATATGCAACCAAAAATCTTAAGAATATGCGCATATATACGCAATTTATTTTTATTTATGCGGATATGTGCAAAAACTACATAAATATGCAATGAGTATGCAATTATAAATCAACTAAATTTTGATTTTCTAAATTGAATGTTCACTGTATTAGGGGATTGAGTATTGAATAAAAATAAATTAAATTTGTAAGTATATACTTTATTAAATCAGAAATACAATTTTCCTATATCAATTTATATCAAACTTATATTAATATTAATTTGAATTATAAAAGGTACTAGTTATTACGTGTGCTTCAAGGTTTTGAACTAAAAAATTGTGGCGTCTATCACGTTTGTATAAAGAAAACGAGCTCTCTTCAGCTACCGAAGTTATAGGACAACATTTTAATTTTGTAATTAAGGCAGGTTCAAGGTTCAATAGCCAAATTATTTACAGTTTTCCCTGAGATTAGGGTTAGTTAGTTAGTTCGTTCTTTATTTCATTTAGGGCGATACCAAACACCTTTCAACGACGTTTTTTCTTAATATTGATTCATCTGGAGCATTACATTTTTAATATTTATGCAGAAAAGCTTTTCTTGCGGGTTGGTCGGCTTTTTTAAAGGAATATTAGTAGCCAAAACATTTTACACAGATCTTCGATAATTCTGACTGGCCATGGTTTTCGTTTTTAAAAATCTGAAAAGACTGCTTCAACATTGATTGAATGGGACCGGATTTCATCTTGCTAACCTTAACAATGTTAGACGGAGTCTTAATGTGTTGGTCTATTTGGAATTGGCTTGCGAAAAACATGATCGCCGTCCAGAACAAGTTCTCGATAAGGTTTAAGCCATGAAGTACATCGTATTTTCAACATAATCACCATTTTCACTTTCACGTTGTTTGGGCATACAATACTAACTGCGGCTTCGACAAACGATAATACTGGTAAACTGTAACAAATGTGAACAAATAAATAGTTTATAGAAGGCATAAGGTAAAGGTAAAGAAATTCTAGTTAAAACATCTAATGCAATTTCTCAATAGAAGAATAGTTTATTACTTTATGTACTTTATTAGCCTATTTATTGCCCTCTTAGGGAAATCACAATCTAAATCAAGTCCAGGTATTCTGGCGTCGCACCGTTCAGATGGCGCGGCGCCGGCGGTCGGTGGGAGGAAAAAACATAAGAAAATAACATAGGAATCCCAAGAAATGCTTGGATATGCAATAGTTTTTCAAATATGCTTTTTTCCATGAAAAACACAAAAATATGCAAAATAAAATCCGGTCTTTAGTTGGTAGATATTAAATATTTCATCGTGCCTAACAAACTTTCTAAATAATTTGGCAACGACGCAAAAATGTAAAGAACCAATTATGCTACCATATGAGGAATTTTATGAGGTAACAACCTGAATATTAGAAGATATTTTGGGAGTATAGACTTCTTAATTCCCTACATATTTATTAAAACATTTTTTCTGTATTGCATATAACAACAAAGGTATCAGACTTTGCCTCTCTATATTGGGCCACCCTGTACATGTAGATGAGACAAAAATAACAGGGTGGGGCGAAAATCTAAAATCTAGACAAAATTTGTCCCCCAGACGTTTCCTGAATAAACACCCTTAATGCAGCAAATGTTTAAAGTAGCTACTATTTTTTTACCAAACCAAAAATGAGTTTGTTCTCCTTGCAAAAGATTGCCTTACTTCCTGTTATTACAGAAACTATGTATGTATATATACTTAGAGGAGTGATACCACATCTTCTGGAGTTGTGGTCGCAAAACGATAAACACCGAATTTAACAGTTTCCTCACAAAAAAATCCTATTAGCGTCAGCTTTGGTAACCTAGCTGGTTATGCAGGTGGACTTAATATAACAAAACAAAATCATTTATTTAATACAACAAATCCTGCGTCACGACTCAGCCATCAGGAATATGATAGCTGACATTTGCGCCGCAGTGAAGTGTTCAGCTGTAGTCACATTAATTTACTCTCTGATAGTATAGCAAAAGAAAATTTTGGTATAACGTGCAAAGTTGCCTCTTAAAAAAGTTTAAGAGACTTTTGCTTGTTACTCGATCCTCAAATATGTACGGATCAATCACAAAGTTATGCATCACTTCGCTTCAAATATTTATACTCCAGATGTGTTAATAATAATTATTATTGACTGGATAAAAGTGAAAGTTGTGTCTGGTCTATTTTCATGAAATGTACATTCCTCAGTAAATAGCATAATATTAATTAAAATAAAATCTTCATTGATATTCAAAAACAATTTTGGCAAGTTTTTAATGTGACTGGACATAGTATGGCTGCATTTTCTAAATTCCTACTTAGGTGTCCTGCAATTTTCTGCAACTGTCAGGTTTATTGATTGCTAGGTCATTTTCTCCATTTAAAATCATTTTCGTCCTAGTTTTCTTTTCGTACGCTACGCCTTCTTGTACGGTAAAAACGTTCTCCTAGTTTTTGCAGCTTGCTATAGTCAGGATTTGTCCTATCCGGTAATGCTATCGCGTTATGCTGGTGACGCTAAAAACAATTTCCAAGATAGTCTCCAATAACATACATCATACTTGTTAAATCTTATTGAGAGCAATTTATTTTGTAGTAATAATTTGGAGTAAAATGTAAAACGTATCTAAATGTTTATTCTGATTTTACCAAAGTGAGCTAATAGCTATGTTGGAAACTGAGAATGACTTAATATTTTGCCATAGTTATTGCGATTTATCAGTCTTTACTTTTCGCCATAAGCATTCGGTACAGCTAGACCTAAGGCTTAGAGAGTAATTTTAAGGCCTTATTTGCTTGAAAAAAAAACTTTCTTCACACAAACAAAACATAATTTTATCAACCATGACACAATAACTGAAACTAGTCTTATGGGATGCTTGGTATGTCAAAACAAACTAAATTTAAATACATATGGGTCACTAATTTATATATTTTTTTTTTGTAAAATTGTCACAGATTCTTAATATTCTGTCGTCTCTTCCGGCGACGCATGCACAGTGTATGTAGGCAGCTTTGTGGCGTCCATAGCTGCTACAATTGATGATTCGGAAATGAAAACTTATCCATGTGGTCCTTTTGTTGGAAAGTATTCTTCTTCAGAGTTAATTTCTAATACTTACGCTATATTATTTGCAAATTGTACCAAAATGAAGTCGTTTATTGCTATATTTTCCTGAATGAAACTACATTTTTCAATTGGCACATTCTTTCACTTATTGTACGATAGGCATGTTTCACAAAACTGGAGCATTTTCAGGTTCTCATTCTTTCTCCTAAATGAAACTACATTTTTCAAGCTGTTCAATAATTTGTTCATTAATACCTGTTTTCTTTTTGGTTGAACTAGGTAATGCAATTGATCAGTATCTGAGGAGTCGTCAAATGTGTTATTTTATATATGCTGATATTTTACAACATGCTTTTTCGTTTTTTTCAAAAGTATTATTTTTCACTAATTTTTTTTCTTTGCACGTGGCACAATCTTTCACTTTTTGTACGATAGGCATGTTTCACAAAATTGTCTTTTCAGGTTCTATTACATTTTGTGTTTTTGCGGAAAGGGTGATGTTATTATGTGCTTATCAATAACAATTTTATCAAAATTAAGTCGTTTATTGCAATATTTTCCTGAATGAAACTAAATTTTTCAAGCTGTTCAATAATTTGTTCATTAGTTTTTAATTTTTTGGGTTGAACTAAGTTAATAATGCAATTGATCAGTTTCTCAGGAGTCTTCAAACGTAATATTTTTTGATGCGCTGATATTTTACAACATGCTCTTTCCATTTTTTTCAAATCTTTTTTTCTTTGCATTTGGCACAATTTTCCGCTTTTTGTGCGATAGGCATGTTTCACAAAATTTCTGGTTCTCATCCATTTTGAGTTTTTTCGGAAAGGACGATGTGCTTCTGTGCTTATTAATAAAAAAATTATCAAAACGAATTAGTTTATTGCGATATTCTCATAATAAAACTACATGTTTCAAGCTTTTCTATAATTTGTTCACTAATATCTGTTTTTTTAGTTGAAGTATGAAATACAATTGATAAGTATCTGAGGAGCTGTCAAGTGTAATATTTTTGATATGCTGATATTTTACAATATGCTTTTTCGATTTATTTCTAAATATACATTTTTTGACTTATTTTTTAATTGTTTGCATTTTATAGTCTTTCACGTTTTGTACGGCAGACATGTTCCACAAAATTGTAGCCTCTTCTGGTTCTCATACTTTTTGTGTTGTTGCGAAAAGGGCAATATTTTCCTGTATTTTTTAATGAAAATTTTATCAAAAATGAAGTATTTTGTTGCAATATTTTCCTGACTGATGCTTTTTGTGTCCTTGTGGAAAAGGCGATGTTCTTCTGTGCTAATTATTGTCAACTTAACTCGCTCTGGTGGAGTTCTATTTTTATTTTTTTATTTTTTTTCGGCGTTTTGTGTTCCATACGAATATAATAAAATAATTAATTAAAAATAAATCTCGTTAAATTACAGCAATAAATATTGGTTATTTGTTGTCAGTAATAGGGCAGATAATATTATCAGTGACACTGTAGAATTACACGATCCACGTAAATTGTTTGTAAATAAATAACTGTACAAACACATTTATTCTTGTATTTTCACATTAAATACATTGTTAATATTCATGTGAATATACAAGGAAATCACAATGAACACGGAATATTACTGTAAAAATTTGGTAGCTAACATTAGGTAAAATTACACGCTAAATACACTTTAAATAAAGCAAAATGTATATTTTTAGTACTTATAACAGTACATTTTCAGTGCCAAAACTGTGACTTTACAGCGACGATTCATGTGATAAATTTGTAACATTACATACATAATAATTTATGTATTTTAATTTTTGGTAATTTGTCGAAGAAATAAAATAAAAATACCACATTTTTATATACCGACATCATTTTATTTGATCCTAACGTGAGCATGATTACGTATAAAACAACTTCGATGTTTAAAGTAAAATTTTACCTGGATATATCTCATAAGGTCAGCAGAAGCTGCTGCTTATCCCTTAAAACATTCTCAAATTCTCCGATCCTGGCCTAGTATATTCTCCCATCTTCAAAGTTTTAAATGAAATTATAGGCAAATAATTCTACTTAGTTGCCCCAAAAATTATATAGGTACGCATCGATAAAATTTTACCTCGAAATCAGCCGTAAAATACACCAGAACTTTATTGATTGTGAAAATACAATACTCACCTGTTAAATACTTTGTTGTACGCCCATGCTATTTCGGATTGTTTACCGTGCTTGGTTTTAGAACAGTAGGTTAAGTTTACTGGTTACTAAGCAAGAACGCGACGGTAAGTAATTTACTTACCGTTCAGCTGAACGTAAGTAAAATATATATAATTATATCCATAGTAACAACAGAACCCACTTAAGGTTTAGTGGATCTACAGGGCAGAAATAATTATCCAAAACACATTTTTTACCATTTTCAAGATATTTGCTTAGTCAGTGTCTTTGTGTTCATAATGGGCGTACAAAAAATAGTATAAGCATCTCGAACAGTAAGGAGTTTACCGATCTCATCCAATATTGGCGACTTCGCTTCGCTCGCCAAACATTGTCGTCGATCGGTAAACTGTCCTTACTAATATATAGTAGAGTGCCCAACGCAGTAAAAGCCTTCTGTAAAATGATTTCTGTGGGCACCTCGGGGTTACAAGCTGAAATTTTCACAGAATGAAGGCTTTATTATATTAATTCAAAATCCGAAGGTAATAAAAAATCATAACGGGCAAAAGGGCAGTATACCTAAAAATCGAGATTATTATATGAACGTGTAGGATATTAAATTCTGAATATTTTCATATATAATTCATCTACATTTTTGTACGAATTATATTTTTTATCCTTGCTTGAAATATGCAGATTACATTGGCCCTTACGGAAAAATAAATCAAAAAATTGAAATATCTCGCTTCGAACCTGGGCAAAATCTGATTGAAATATACTCATTTTTGTATTCACCTCGCATTCTCTCCGAAATGAAGGCTCAAGTCAAAAATTTTTATTCTTGCAAAAAGTTTGCCTTAAGTATTTAGAACACATAGGTGCATGAATACATTTTTTTTCCCTCAAATGGTAATGGAAAAATAGAATTAAATGTAAAAAAGTAATTTTCTTCAAGCAGCGACCGGCCGATCTCTCGCTTCCCGAGCACTCTAGTATCTCACTTTTCTTCATAGCTTTATCTCTCTCGCGCCTATTATACAATACAATAAGTGCTTTTACACCATTACGGGTTAGAATACTAATAATAATAATAGCTATTATTAATTGTATAAAGTCAATGAAGACATTTTCGATTATACTGAAATTTGTTTTTCCTATACGTTGCTAGGTAATAAAGAAGTAGAAAACAAATCATATACTTAATGCAACTGCAAAAAAAAGACTAGCTATTTAGAATAGAAAAACTGAAAATGTAAAAAATCTTTATAATAACAAAATCTATTTATCTTCAGTCTCTATCTTATTAAGGAATATACACAATGACTTCAATATTGCCTTCCAGTATTTTTGTGCATGATTCTATGCACGCTATTTAATTTCTTCTAAGTGTACAAACTTTGCTTTCATACAATCTAATAAAAATTTATTTAATTAAGTTTTATTATGTACCGTTTAATCTAATAATAAGTTACCTTTTTACATCCAAAACAGTGGAGTTTATTTATCCACTCTGTTTTTAGTTAAAAAAAAAACAGTTAACGAACCTTTTATCTGAACGAGCACTCTTATAAAAAGAATTTCAAGTTCGCAACTATAGTGGGGGATTTACCAATATTTTTGATGAGAAAACAAAATGCGAACCAATTGACAACAAATTACTATCCTCTATAGTCACGAAGAAGCTGATACTAGGATTTTGTTGCATTATACTCTCTGCTAAACATTGTATGTATTATTTGACATGCATCGTGGACTCCAATGACACTGATGTACTTGTACTTCTGGTACATATTAAAAATATACATATTTCTAGAGAATTTGTGGTAAAATGAGGAAGAGGAAATTCGGTGCGATATGTGGCCGTTCATGACATCAACCTAGAAGAAAAACTTGCAAAAAAATTACCTGCATTTCATGCTCTAACGGTTTGTCATACAACCAGCCAGTTTTCAGGATTAGGAAAAATAAAATGTTGGAAAATGTATCTAAATCGGAATTATTTAGACGGTATTGGGTCCAGGAATTTTCAGATGGCATGTTCAATAACAGAGAAATTTATCATAAAATTATTTTCAACAAATCCAAACATTTCGTCTATTAACATTTTCAGGACACTATTGGCCTATTCATCGCTAATTGAAAAAACTAGCCCCTACAAAAAATAGTTTAAAATTTCGCAGTATGAGGGCACATTATCAAACTAAGGTGTGCTTCAGTTCTTTAGAACCAAATCCCCTATTACCAGAGGTGACAGAATGCGGATGGAAATTTGAGGAGGCAGGTGATATCCAAATTATCCTCAATTTTAACAACACCAGCATTTCCTTCGGATGTAAAAGTATTTATTGCATGTGGATGTAAAGAAAGGTAAATTATTATTAGATTAAACAGGTACATAATAAAAATTAATTAAATAAATTTTTATTAGATTGTATGGAAGCAAGCTTGTAGACGTAGAAGAAATTAAATAGGTTGCATAGGATCATGCACAAAAAATACTGGAAGGCAATATTGAAGTCATTGTGTATATTCCTTAATAAGATACAGACACTGAAGATAAATAGATTTTGTTATTATAAAGATTTTTTACGTTTTCAGTTTTTCTATTCTGAATAAAAGCTAGTCTTTTATTTAATAGCAGTTGCATTAAGTATATGATTTGTTTTCTACTTCTTTATTACCTAGCAACGTATAGGAAAAATAAATTTCAGTATAATCGAAAATGTCTTCATTGACTTTATTCAATTAATAATAGCTATTATTATTATTAGTATTCTAACCCGTAATGGTGTAAAAGCACTTATTGTATTGTATAATAGGCGCGAGAGAGATAAAGCTATGAAGAAAAGTGAGATACTAGAGTGCTCGGGAAGCGAGAGATCGGCCGGTCGCTGCTTGAAGAAAATTACTTTTTTACATTTAATTCTATTTTTCCATTACCATTTGAGAGAAAAAAAATTTATTCATGCACCTATGTATTCTAAATACTTAAGACAAACTTTTTGCAAGAATAAAAATTTTTGATTTGAGCCTTCATTTCGGAGAGAATGCGAGGTGAATACAAAAATGAGTATATTTCAATCAGATTTTGCCCAAGTTCGAAGCGAGATATTTCAATTTTTTGATTTATTTTTCCGTAAGGGCCAATGTAATCTGCATATTTCAAGCAAGGATAAAAAATATAATTCGTACAAAAATGTAGATGAATTATATATGAAAACATTCATAATTTAATATCCTACACGTTCATATAATAATCTCGATTTTTAGGTATACTGCCCTTTTGCCCGTTATGATTTTTTATTACCTTCGGATTTTGAATTAATATAATAAAGCCTTCATTCTGTGAAAATTTCAGCTTGTAACCCCGAGGTGCCCACAGAAGTCAAGATAAGTCATAAGTAGCACTCTACTAATACTATTTTGACCACAAATAATAATACTTACTACTGCAAAGATAAAAAAAACAACAGACCGATACAAACAATGCCAAAATATTCAATTAAGATGCACATCAGCAAGACGCGCCTCTTTCGTTGTGCCGAAAAGTGGGGAAATTCCACAGACACATTTCGTAACTTAACAGCAGAAACACATAGTTTTTACAGTGGCGGTGTAATATCCATGTGGTTTTAGTACTGTATATGTATTTCATTGTGATATCACACTACTTACTGTAAAAAACACATTAACCTGTGTTTTCTAAGATAATTCACTGAGTGTTTGTGAAATTACAGCGTATATGTAAAAATGTTACATTATTTTACCTTCGGATTCTGTAGGAAGTTCATCTTCATTTACTTACTTTTTCAAAGTAACAAAAACTATCGTATATGGTTACATCTTTACATAGGATTATTTTATTATACCAATAAAAAATTAAATATTTTTGTAAGTTCTTGGAACACCCTGTAAAAACATTTCCCTGCTTATAGTTCAAAATACCCCTGAAAACCGCATCTCAATATCTTTTTGCTACGAAAATTTCTCTTTACTCTTTATATTTACCTAATTCATTTACTTAGTTTGTCCAGCAATTTAATTGGAAAATAATTAGTTTTTTAAAATTCGCCCTAGACCAAAGAATGTCAAAATTGTTGTGCATTTAGGCTTAAGTTATGAGCGAATATAGCAAATATGTTAAAAACACAGTAAAAATATCACTAACAGCTATTGCAACTATTTAGTGAAAGTAAAATATAGCTGAGTAACGATGAATGAACGAATTTCGTATTCGTACTTATCAACAATTGCTAATCTTTAGAAAAGTCGCAATATAGTTTTTTTAAGATTTGTTGCAAATTTATTCCAAGAAAAATCTAGTAAAAAGTTTGATACTGTGACGATTAATTGTAGGAAGCAATCTGCGCACTCAATGATCAGTAATCAAGTCATAAATGGTCAATAAATTTCATTAGAGAAGCCCCTTTTGATACCTAGAAAAATTGAGGAACACATTTACCATATTTGCTTTTTTTTCGTTATCACAAAAACTATACAATTTAGTTCAGAACATTGGTGCCCGTCAGATTAATTCAAGATTGAGATTGATAAGAGCGCTCCAAAACACGTGAAAGCGAAATTACCCATGCAACTTTGAAAAAAGGAAGCCCTTTTGGGACATCCCCGATGTCCATTGTAATAATGCTGCACAAAGGGACGAAAAACGTTCACAGGGTAGTATTTAGTTTTAAAATGTGTTTTACAAATAAACCAGACAAGTTTGTCATTATGGTCATATAGGTATGTAATCAATTGAAATGTGGAAAGTATGTTTATCTTAGTAAATAATAGTAAACAACGTGATAACAATACTTACCAATAGTTTAATTATTTTCGTTAAATCATTGACTTTTTGAGGAATGAATTGTTAATCGACTTTGCATCTGCATATGGGCAGTATTATCAAAATAAAAATACACCAGGCCATCCAGATACACATATTGACCATACAAAAAAGAACAAGAACTCCTGTGACTGTGGAAATATACTTTAACGACTGCGGAAGCTCTAGTTCTAAGTTTTAAGTGAGCTGCTACAATAAATTCCGGGGAACTCATGTTTTAATACCTGCATATTTAAGTATATTTTTATATTATATATGTATTTATATTATTATTGCACTCGCTAACAGTAGTAGGTTACGTCTGTGCAGTGATGTAAAATTACCGTAATTTATATTTTTGGTTATTTACGCTGGTAATTTACGAGAGTTAATTACCAAAATTAATTACCGTGGTAATAAATTTGTGTCGTAAATTACTGTGATAAATAACCGTAATATATTTTTGGTAAATAACAATAAATTACCGTAATTTACCGTAAACTGCAAGTAAACTAATGGCGATTTCCATTCGTAAATTAATGTAAATTGTGTATATTACTGTCTTTTGGAAACCTCCAACTAGTTTACAAATAAAAATTGCTATTTTTCCAAAGAAGCATGTACAGGGTGGCTCGAATTCGTGTCTATGTATGGGGAACTCGAAAACCGTAAGAGATACAGTGTCGGTCAAATTAAGGCAAAATTGCGCATTTAGGTGTCTAACAGTATGCTGTTTAGAAAGTTTCAAAATTCCGCGTATTTCCGGAGATATCAGGAAAAAACCGAAATTTTGAAAAACCGTTTTATTTTTTTTCCTGTGCTTACTTAAAAACGGATTTCAAATTGAATCGCACTTTTGCATTGCCACTTTTTCCGCTCTATCCAATGATGTTATCCAGTTTCAAATCCGACATTTCGTCTTCAAGGGATCATGATCAACTTTCTTTTTTTAAATACGAACTTATTTTTTTATCGTTTTTCAGATGGTATTGGCGTTATTAATATGAGTATGTGTTTTTTTTTATTTCTTTTCTTTAATTTTATTTATTTTTTTTTAATTTATACACTTAGCCGCAAAAATAACGCACAATCGAAAATTATGCTCAACTTAAAAGTTGATTTTCTCGCGAACCAATAAATCGATTTCGATAATTTTTTTTTTTGAAATGTAGCTTTTTTCTTTGGCAATTGCACTAACTTAGAATGTTTTTTCAGATTTCAGTTTTAGGCGTATACAGGGTGCAAAAATGAAAGTGATTTTTTTACGTTAAATTTGAGACACTCTGTAGGGAGCGTTAGCAATAACAACGGATTCATAATGAAATCATACTGTAGCCCCATGTTTTCTGAACATTTTTTTTTTTTAATTTCTCTGATATCTCTAATATCAAAGAAAATACACAGTTTTATAACAGAACATGTTTTTTTTTTAATCAAAATAACAATTTGTCAACGGTAAAATAAGAATAATACTAACAATAATTAACAATACATAGCAAAAATAAATACATCAGTAGCGCGTGTTCCACCTCTACTTCTAATGACTGGTTCACGTCGCCTCGGCATACTCTTGGATATTTTATTTTGGTCAAGTCCATTTTAAATACCGGTAACCATTAGTTGGACATCTTCTAGGTTGGCAGAAGGGGTTTGATGCTATCTCAGTGCCCTACGAATAATATCCCATAAGTGTTCAATAGGATTCATATCGGGACTATGCGGTGGTCAATTTAAAGTTGACCACACGCGCTACATGAGGTCTTGCGTTATCGTGCATTAGTAAAAAATTATTCCCCAAGTACGGAGCGAAGGGGACAACTTTTGACACAACTCAGTGCAGCCCATAATATTCAACCAAGCAAGTTATCCGCCAGACAGGTGAGCGTTATGCACAGTGCAACATACTTGAAACAACTTTATTTAATGTAGAGTCTGTAATGTTCTGGAATTTCCATAACGGTACGGTCGGATATCGTACCTTTACGTGGGGTTTCTTTAAATAGCGAAAGGTATATCAGTGATATTTTGTCTGAGCACGTTGTCCCCTTTGCTCCGTACATTGGGAATAATTTTTTAATAATGCACGATAACGCAAGACCTCATGTAGCGCGTGTGGTCAACATTAAATTGGCCACCGCATAGTCCCGACATGAATCCTATTGAACACTATGGGATATTATTGGTAGGGCACTGAGATAGCATCAACCCCCTTCTACCAACCTGGAAGATGTCCAAATAATGGTTACCAACATTTAAAATGGACCAAAATAAGGCGATGTGAAGCAGTCATTAGAAGTAGAGGTGGAATACGCGCTACTAATGTACTTTAATTTTGCTATGTATTGTTAAATATTGTTAGTATTATTCTTATTTTAACGTTGTCAAAATGTTATTTTAGTTAAAAAAAAA
>MU182191.1:191687-212374 GCA_016904865.1 Pissodes strobi
ACTTTTTGTTTTTCCCTGTATACTGATCATTTTTCCAATATTTTTTACACGCAGAAAAATAGTAGTTTTCCTAATCAGTGTGCAAAGTTATGATTTCCCGCACGCGAAAGCAGTTAGAATATTAATGTTGTTAATAATAATAAATAGGTAGTTATAAGTTGATGTTTTTGATGCCAATAAAAATTAAGAAAAAAATGTAGTTATTTCACTCGTAGAAAAACATTGTTGCTAACACGTACGCAAAGTAGTTTACCCCCAGTTAAAGCTTATTTGAACTTTTATCAAGTGTGATTTTATAAGTGTATTTGTTTCCCGCACAGTGTGCAGGAAAGTGCTACTTTGCATATGCAAAAGTGTGCGCAGTAAATTATTTGCGGTCACTCGTAGAAAAAGGTATTTTTCAGTACCTACATAACTATACTTTTAACTTTTCGTGACACTTGAAATAAAAAAGTTAAAGAGGGTCGACATTATACGGGATCACCCTGTACATTACAACAAAATACAGTAAATAACGTTAAATTACGGTAAATAACGTTAATTATTTAGCACGAGAACCAGTAATTTTCTATATAACTTATCAGTAAATTACGGTAATCAATTTCTGGTAATTTACGGTAAATTACAGTAAATTACCACGGTAATTTATCGGTAATTTACCAGTTCACATCACTGCGTCTGTGCAAACTTTATTTTCACGAATATGACGCGAAAATATATTGAAAAGAAAATTGGGATCGCCCCGAATTGAAGCATAATGCATTCTCGGACCAATCAGAAGAATCGGATTCCAGAATTACTGTTAACTTCATGCATGGCCCTCCGCTCGCTTCGCTTGCTTCGGGGCGCAACCAAACAGAACTAACTCAAATTTACAAAAGAAACAAACATAACCTTAAAAAACATAATTTTTGGAAATTTGGGTTAGTTTGGGTTGGCGAGCGAAGCGAGCGGAGGTTCATGCGTGAAGTTAACAGTACTCTTTTAAATTCTGGAATTCGCTTGTTCTGATTGATCCGAGAATGCGTTATACTTCAATTCGGGGCGATCTGAAATTCTCGCGTACAACGCCTAAATATTTCAAAGGCCCGCGGCGAGTCTTAAAATCCACACTGTTTAGGATATGAATAATATCTATAGAATAGGTTTTAGCCAATTTTTAAAAATATTTCCAAAAAAAGGACATTTTTCAGAGTTTTTTTTTTAAACTCCATATATCGATATTGAAATGCAGTTGTAATGACCTTGTATTGAAAAAGATCTATCTAACTGTTCTTCTTTAAAAACCAGATATATTTTGTAAATATTTTTCAAAAATCTGTAGATCAAATTCAACTCGGTTAGCAAGTTTAGCACATACCTGCACACCTCTTCGATTACGGTACCGCTCGCGTAGATTCCTCGTCCTCGTTCATAACCTCATCTGTTTGTAATATGCTTCTGACTACCCACTTTATATAATTTTATTATTTATTAAACTTGAGACGAAACCTACTTACCTAAGGACTTATATACTTGAATCTTAAAATATGTAATATATTTTTGTAATTTTTCATTTCAATAACACATAGTAAACCACATCAATAATTAAGAGGAAACAAATTTCCAATAGAAACTCTTGTAGTACATTTTAAGTTTCAGTGCTGACATAATTTAACAGCTATCAAAAATCCAACCAGCAAATATTTTCATTTAAAAAAATTGGCAAAAATGACAAAGTTCATATTTAATTTTGTATTTAAAAACATTTTAAAGAACTTTATAGTTACCGCAGAAAATAATTTGACAGCCGTCAAAAACATTTGTTATAATACCCTTACCTTTCTTATTGTAAACCATTGGATGGAAACGGTTATACCAATTTTTTTATCCGATCGGACGAAAAACGACACCTTTCCGATGTATTTTCTCACCGCAAAAGTCATGATTCCAGTATATTGTATTCGTTGCTTGGCAAGATGCAATAACTGTACAAGAATAGAAAATAACTGTCCGGGAATATAACATTCCCGTCCTAGGCCGGGAATGTAACATTTCTGTCCTATTCAAACGCCTTGTTTGTCAGATGTGACGTGTATCAAAAGTAACATTTAGCTGTAGTTTCCGTAGCTACGTAATAAACTTCAAGCTCGCTCGATTCAATACTTGATATTATGTTAAGTTTAAATTTAAAACACCGTTTTTATTTAGAGTAATATTTGGCTCTATTTATTCTAATTAATTTCGATCGGCTAAAAAAATAGTATGTGCAAGTCGTCGGAAAAGCACATTTCTGGACTCACTACCACAGTCGTCCAGGAATGTTTTGATTTTCCTCCTAGTTACACAATATACTATTGTACAAAAAACTGGACTGCCTAATTACCTCAAATCTATTATCTGACACCTAAAATGGAAATTACTGACCTGAATATTCCGGCTACATCAACATTTGCAACTAACTAAGTAAAATTTAAACAGGTAGATGATTGCATTGCATTCTTCAAGTCGGCCGGTTTCTCACCTTTACGTCATATGTTAGGAAAATAACACTTTACATTGGCACACTTTAGATAAATTTTTTTACAAAATATTCTAAGCATGGTTTGCGCGATATAAAATCACTGATCTGTAAATATACCTAGATATCTGATCATTTTCTTGGAATTGTTAGGGCAAAAGATCAAAGATGACCGGTATCCTGCCTTCTTTCCAATATATCTACATCGATATTGCCTGATCAAAAATAAAGAAGTATAGTGCTATTTTCTTTCATTTTATTTTTTTTAATGGCCAACGTACTTTAGAAGTATATATATATTTCTAATAAAATTTTATTTCCGCAATTCAATATCTGGGTTGGCACTACAAATCAGCAAAGTGGCGAGATTAGGAATCAAACATCTCTGAATCTGCTGATGAGATAACTCAAGTGATCATAGCTAGTATGGAAGCTTCTTTTATCTCCTCTTCTGTGAAACATATCTCAAACAATAAACTATGGTTCGGGAAAACTGCTCAAAAGCGGCCAATGCTAAAAATGCTGCCTACCATAAACGGTGCCGAGATCCCACAGCCCAAACATCGAAATATATTCATCATATCTAGAAACCAGCGTATGCGACCTATTGACGAGGGCAAGGAGGGATATAACGAGCAGATCAAAAACAGGCTTCTCAACTAACGGATCAAAATCCTTTTGGTCAGTTACCAAAGCTGTCAGTCAGGGTTTTTCAAAGACGTCAATCCACCACTGACAGATGATGGCTCAATAGCGGAAACGGCCAAAGAGAAAGCAAACATTCTTGCCGAAATGTTTGCATCAAATTCTACTCTAGGTCCTCAAGGAAAGAGTCTCTCAACTATCCCGAGAGTGAATTCCGTAATGCCAGGTCTGATATTTAGCCAACGAGAAGTGAAATGATTACTAAAAAGCCTAGTGGTCTAGGCTTTTGAGTAGCAGGTTTTACTTTATATCATGCAGAACTGCGTGCTTTCCTTCTAGCTGGAAATGCTCTCGGATGTAACCAATCTAGAAGAAAGTTAAAACAACGATTCCAAATAACTACCGTCCACTTGTTCTAGGTTCCATCATGTCTAAAGACATAGAGAAGCTGATCAACGAACAGCTCTTAAAATATTTCGAACGGCAGGCACCATGAGCGAACGCCAGTATGGCTTCCGCAAGTAGAGCTCAACGGGAGATCTCCTGACTTACGTGACCCCCCTGTGGACCAAAGCCATCGAGAGCTACGGGGAATCGCGTGCAGTGGCTCTCGACAAATCCAAATCATCAACTTTCTAGATTTAACTCTAACAAAAGTTAATAAAAACATTAAAGTCTCCATTTGTTATAAACCGTCATATATATACAGTCATAATAATTCATAATAACTCGAATCACCTTTACAAATATGAAATGTCAGTTTTCAATAGTCGCTTGCATAGATTACTACATGTTCTTCTCAATAAAGAAGATGATGACAAATAACTAACCCAACCTAAACGTAATTAAACAAATTGCGATATATAATAAATATAAACCAGATCTAATTGACTCTTTATTAAAAAATAAACTATTTAATAAGGCCATAAGCCTAGCCTAGCCAAAACAAATATTGAATAAAACATTAAATAATTATAACCTGTTAACTTATTATGGTAAATCTAGTGAAATAACTGCTAAAAACTTAGCGAGTTAAATCGGAATATTGCTTTTAAGTGTACAAATACTCTAGGCTCTGTAATTAAAAATAATAAAACAAAAACATGCAAATTGTTTAAGTCAGGAGTATATAAAGTAAAATACGGATCTTATCCAAAAATATATATAGGACAAACAGGTAGAAATTTCAAAAAATCAATTCTAGAACATAAAAAATCATTCTTAAATATAAAAACCGATTCTAATTACAGTAATCATTTAATGGACCCTAAACATTCTGTTCACGAACACTTTGATATTTTACATATTCACAATAAAAGTAAAAGACTCAATTTATTAGAAACGATAGAAATTAATAATCATAAAATGCCGGATTTACTATTGAATGATCAAACTAACCTAAACAACTAATCTCTTAGATTCTTAGATCGAGGGGTCTATTTACGGTTGTAAGCAGGTAGTTTCCTAGCATTGTAATATTTAGTTTAGATTACTAATTATCTGAAGAAGGTCCTGTGTACCGAAACAATTGTTACGAAGATTTAATCTAGCAAAGTTGTGAAAATCAAAAAGTAGAGTTTTTTGTTGTTTAATTACAATTTTTTTTAAATTGCTCCTAAGTTGAATTTGATTGTTCTCAATTTTAAATTGCTTATTCCCAAATAGAAATTGTTTACTTCCAATTTGAACTTGAAAAGGTATAGAAAGCGTAATTTTAACATTTCCATCTACCGAGACGTCAATACATAGCTATGTTGACATTTCTCATTTTCATCGTTGTGACTCTCGGATTGCCTATTACGAATTCGTAATTACACTTGTTCTTTTATAAGTAACTATAATTGCACTTATTGTATAATGCAAAGTAAAATGCTTGTACTAACATAATTCGTTTATTATTAATTGGCTGTAGATAAATATAACAATATACGCAATGAACAAGGTATCAACTGAATCCTTTCCTCTATCGGAAGTCCACTGTTATAATATTACAATATTTTTCTGAAATATAATTCATGTTTGATATTGAATCCGTAACTGTATTGTTGTACGAAGCCCCCGAAGCACTACTCCGGCGTGACGAGTTCCGCTATGAAAAAAATTTATCCACAATTACTCGTAAAATTTTCAAAATATGGATAAATATCAAAATCACAAACTTCCAGAGGACAATTTTCTAAACAAAATAGCTTTTTCGCTAAAATGAATATAATAGGACTGTTATTCACGACCATAAAATACCCCCTAATTCGAAAGGCGTGGGTGTTCAAAAACTCGGATTTAAGCTTTCTACGAAGTACACTACCCGGTGATAAAAAAATGTTCTTCCTCATAGAATTGCAATAAACACTTAGAATCTGTCAAGTTTGCTTGTACTAATAGTACAAATGCAAATACAAATATATTTATTGCCATTGTGGTTACAAATAATATTGGGTCTTCAATAAAAATAAAAAATAAAATTAAGCTAAAATAAAAATAAAATAGAAAGACCAAATCAACAACTAACGAAAAACTAAAAAACAAACGATAAAGGAAATAATTAAAGTACAGTCAATTACCAGGACGGTCGTGGTCGTGTAAACAATTTATTTTAAATCATTTACGACCACAAAGGAGGGGATGGTAATTAGCTTTATAATTGACCACTTTAATTATCAAACTGTATTACTATAGGTTGATGGGATTTTACTCATAGGGTGTGAATTGAAACATGTATTTCAATGGGTATTAGGCACTTTAATAATGCAGGATTTAATTTTCATTAAATATGATCAACAAATAAAATGTTTTCTAATCAATTACACGCATTCATCCTTTAACACATAAAACTAAATACTGTACATCAGGTTAACTATTAGTAAATATCTAGTATCTAACAAAACTTCTTGTGTATTTGACTTTAACATGAGCTTCTTTCTTTAGCTAAATTTAATCAAACTTTCTTGTATTTCAACTAACTGCTTTTCCGTTCACACAAAATACCCTGTTGCTTTTCTTCTTATATAATTCTCTCGACTTACCTTCACCAGGCCAATATAAGACTTCGAAACTTGATTCGAATCTTAAGTACAGGAAAAGATCTGTTTTACTTCTTACTTCAATTTACCAACCGCCATTTTACCTTCTTCAATCGGCAACAACAGGAGACACTACAGCGTTTCTGTTTTGAGAAAAAACGTAAAAACGCCCAAAAAAGTCCCTTATCCTTATCCAAGCTTGGAGGAGGGGAACAGAGTACACGAGATTTTTTCTAAATATCTGTGCAAACAGATGAGAAAATGGGTAAAAATATTGGCGCCAAACACAGCTAACTCAAGCAGGGCAGCGACACTACAGGGACTGATGCTTTACGTGTGAGTGTTTGCCAGGCACTAAAATCTATTTTTTCTTCAAACATCAGTAAATCCGTCATTACTGGACTGTGTAGGCGGCCGTGAAGTTTCATTTTTCCTCCGCCGGAGCTTTACTTTTCACTTTTCCGCCGGCGGAGGTAAAAGTGTTACCATAGCAACATAGATACAAACAAACAACAAAGCAAGCGTCAACAACTTAAGAATTATTAAACTAAAATTTGTATTTATCACTCAATTTGTGCACTGCATTTCTAAAAATCACTAATTTAGGAACAAATTGGATATTATTTAATCGAACTTACTCAATAACTTCTTATCAATACGGAATTAAAACGCAATCGGAGACGCAATTTTAAAAAAATAATTATTGCTGACAGTGTCCACTGACAGCTTTATGTTACATTACTATAGCAACGACCTGTGCCTATTCACCGACACCGGTCTAAGCCGCCTTGCAAACCAAATTATCTTTGATAATAATTATTATTATTACTACTAAAAGAGATATTTTTGCATTAATTTGTCGACATTTGAAGAAAAAACAGCATATTTTATTTGGAGGAAAAGTTACTTTTCATGGCTTGCTCCCTATTACCAGCCTCACTCCGTTCAGCTGTTAAACACTAGCGCACCATGAAAAGTATCACTTTTCCTCCATATAAAATAATATACTATCTTCCTACCGGCGTGGGCGCAGCAGGGAGAAGTAGAGTGGGAATTGCGCGGACGCGGAATACATTTGAGTGGTAAGAAACATGTTCTTTCTTTATTTGACATATTGTTGTTTACACAACATTGACGAAGACAAAGATATATTAAATTTAAAAGTTTAAAATCGTTTTCCTTGACGAGTGTGATAAGTTGCTTTTTAGCGATTGTTTATATAATGAAATCTATTCTATCGACAATCCAGGTTCAGACTAAGGAGTAACTATTAATGCAATGCTTTAAATGCACAAATTGCTTTTTACCTGGGGTGAAATATATTAATATATCATATATCATACTACGAACATATAGAGTGTTATCATCCCATCTATACGGTGAACAAGGATAAGCTAATACACATGTTGGGGTGTTTCCCCAACAAAAAGGACAAATAGCAAATAAAGGTATAAAACAGCAGTTGAAAAATAAAACAGTCTAACGAAAATTAGCATAAAAGAATACAAGGACACCAACAAATAGCAGTTAACACAGATGTGACCAAGATTGGTACTCCTCGCATTCTTATGTGTAAAATACTCTTTTATTAGTGATGTTGTTAAGGCATTAAAAACCAGTATCCCCATGTAACAAGACACTTTCTCATATACTGCAGTCGAATGAGTGGGCATCATAAAATCACTTCCATGTCTTGTCAATCTATGACCCATCCCTACAGAGCTGTTACGTTTAAAGTTAATTTTATTCTTAAACACAAACATACGCACCAAAAATATTGTCATAATGCACAGCTTACAGAAAAGTGGAGCACAAGAATCAAGATAATTAGCTTTACAAATTGTTCTTATTGTTCTTTTTTGCATAATATACATTGCCATTATGTGCTCTGTTCTAATAGTGTACAAAATTAGTTTTACTAATGTTAAGAAGTAGTAAATTCATATCGCATCATTCTTGCATTCTACCTGCGGCGGATTTCGCTATTTTCTTCTTTATGAGACACAACTACTAAGGCGTCATCAGCAAATTGCACTATGGATAAATTGGTGGCTCCTACAGACGCATCCAGATCATTACAGAATACAAGAAACAAAACGAGTGACAATAAAGAACCCTTGAGAGCACCTGTGGGGGTTGAAGCGAATTCGGAGTCATAATATGTAAAATTAAAGATATGATCCTTTGTGGCCTTCACATGCACAGCCTGGGTCCTATTGATTCTATCCACCCCAAGGAGAAGCAAAATTTGGTGGTTCATAAGAAAACGCTTTGCTCAAATCAAAATATATCCCCAAGGTACTTTTACCAATATCAAGACATTCCAATATAGATGTTATGTAATGAAAAAGGGCTGTCTCAGTAGATTTATTATTTAAGAATCCATGGCGAGAACCACTAAAAAAGTAAGTATTGTGTTGAAAAGGCAAAAGTCTTTCATACATTGCGCCTTCAAATATTTGTGAGAACGCAGAGAGCACTGCTACAGGCCTATAGTTAGCAATATCATTCTTAGCTCCTCTTTTCTGAATAGGGCTGATTTTACATTTGTAGTACTGTCGGAAATTATACTTCAAAAAGGTTGTATTAAGTATGTCAGATAGGGGTTTCGTTGTCAATCGGTTTTAATAGATTAGATGGAATTTCATCCAGACCCGCTGATGTTTTATTATAAGTTCTGTTAACAATATGTATAATCTCATGCTCATCTACAGGTATTAAGAAAAGAGCACCACTGCAACTATCCCTGGGTCCACAATAGTCCCCACCCACAACCCGTCCTATGTTTAGAAGGGGCCTTTCACTAAAAAATGCGTTAAACATATTACATATTATATTTACATCAGTTATTGTATCGCCTTTTGTGTGCCTTCATATATAGATGACTTTGGAATAAATGCTTGTTAGTAATGATCTGCCTAAGATTATAGGGTAAATCCACCATAAGGGTAATACATAGCGAAACGCGGGTCGGGTGCAATAATTCTGTTTCGGTATTGTGGATAAAACTCAGTTTTAATAAATGTCATTGTGAAAATAAAATTGTAAAACTTAAAAAATGTTATCTACAAACTGCTGGCCTCTTTAGACATTGTCCAACGGCCCTAAGTGGGGTTTAATTTGTTTATTTTACGCATTTGTTTATTGTAAACTTTTTTCATTGAACAAATATTATTGTATTGTATTGTATTTCAAACTTTTTAATTCTAGTACCATCGTTTGCTTGACCCCCTTTTTTACTGACAGGTAAGCTATAAATTCGAGTCCGTTGCTGTCTCTATCTCTATTTTCTATGCAACAACGTACTATTTAGATTTATTGGGCCTTATATCTCATACGAAGGAAGTTATAAGATGTGTCGGCCGGCCCTTTTTCCGCTGCCTCTGCCATGAGATTGATGGCATCACTTTAGCCCGCTCCATATGTATTGAAATAATATTCTGTGTGTTGTGCCATTTGTGACAAATTCGCCATACTAACATATTACGCGACATAATATAGCATTTCGGCTGCTTTATTTTTGGATTACATTTTATAGGATGTTTCATAACATTTGTATATGATAAATCGGTGAATATTTACATATTTTTACAAAAATACCAGATGACGATAGAACTGACATACTACATTGCCACAAATTCTTCCCTGTGGACCAGCATTAGACAACAAATATATTATTATTGAAATATATACGTGACATTGTGAACGTTTTATTAATTAAATTTTAGATTTTTTTTTGTTCCTTAATCCTGATAATTTTAAGCTATGACAGAAAGTTGCCGTTTATTATCTACCAATTCGAATCGAAATTAACCTTGTCCTGAGTTGTTTTTCTGTATTACGGTATCTTACAAGGCGTTAATGTGTATATTCTGATAGCTCTAAGAGGGAGCTATTTTTTAAAGTTCTAATTGGGTAAATTTTTAAAGGATTTTCCAATACTTCTACGCCTGTTTTAGATGAGATTGCACTATACGAAGTATCATAATATGAACTTTATTTAAATGAGGAACCTCTGATAAGTAAATAAATCCAAATATTATTTTAATCCTGTAGAAACTTCAAGGTAACATTCGTGGAAGTTTGAAGTAAAATATTTGCAAGTAAGGCTCCAAAGCCCCCGTTGAGGTGTGGTCTACCACCCGTTCACTTTTAATTTATTAATCGCGCTCCTTGCAAGGCGTCGTTGTTTGATTTGCCTAAGAGCCACCAGCGGGCCAACGGCGTCCGCTGCGCTCTGTAATACACTTAATCCCGATAAGGAAATTAATACTCTTCCGGGATCGGAAAACCTATTTGCTAATGAGATGGTCCCACTGCGCCAGTTATCCTACTAATTATGTAAGTATTTCGGTGCTCTTGTCGTAAGATCTCTTCTTTTCTCCACACTACTAGTTTCTTAAAAAAGTACATAATAGTGGGTATTTTCGGGGGTAATACCACGAGTACTTAAAAATTACCGATATTTTTTCATTAATGAGGGGTCTCTTATAATCCACGAATCAAAAACATAACCTTTATTGTGTCAAATAATTACATATCAACTTAACAAATTGACATTTATTGTTGCAATCTATGCAAAAAGCTTACAAAAATTGAATATAATCATATTATTTATTTAAAAATTTTAATTAGGTATATTATTAACTGAATAATAAAAATGGCAATTTTGATATTGTAATTGTTAACCACATCTTGATTTTGCTACGACATTGACGTTGCCATAGGACCGCTGCTGCTGGTGCTGCTTGCCGTAGGAGCTGGAGGCATCTGCTGTTGAGGCTGTTCTCTTCGGTGTTCCCTTATTTTTCGATTATTTTTTGATGGTGGTCCTGATTCATTTGTAATAGCTAATAGTGATTGATTTTGCTTTTCAATGACTGTTAGTAAGTTCCGTTCGGGCATTCCTCTCCTGGCTAGCTTGGCACGGCAGTGGTCCTAAGTGAATGTTGGTTTGTGTTTTTTGGTAGCCGGTCAGAAAATCTCAGAAGAAAATATCCCAGTTAGTTTTAGCCCAGCCAAAATACCCCAAAATAAAAAATACCCTAACAAAAATAACCGGCTACAAAAACATCCCAATTACAAATATCCATTACACGTGAAGCGTTCCACATTCATGTAAATAGGTGAAGCCCCGGTGGGGGTTAGTTTGGGTTAGTTGATTTTTTGTAGTGATATTTTTGCCATGGGATTATTTTGGCATGTGATATTAATGATTGGGATATATTGACTGGGATTTTCTGACCGGGATTCGTGTTTTTTTTTGTGATGTTGAGGCCTGATTTCTATCAATACCTCCTACAAGCAGGCCTACTGGCTAATATTAAAATTGCAGTGACGCCATAATATCTAGTCAAATCCGTTTGCAATAAGCATTCCATTGAATGGGAGCCCAGTAAAAAGATTGATTTTTTTATCGCGCGTACTATCGTATTTAACATTGATCGCCTCTCTCGAGATTGGGCGATGTATAGCAATTTGGGTTACTTCTAACTGTAATTTGCAACAAATTTTTCAAGGAAATTGTTTCGAAAAAAATGCTGCAATCCGTAAAATACTTGTCTCTGGAATACCGCTTTACTCTTTCAAACCGGTTATCCGATAAGGACAGTACTAAAATTGCGTCTTTTGTAAGTTAACAGGTGAGAAGCAATTGTCAACCGCATATTTAGTTTTTATTTAACGGATTTTGGTGAAGTGGAACTTGGATGCTTTTACATAATATTTTTACTCTAACATGCAAAAGTTTGCTTTGGTAAAGTTATGTTAAATATACATTAATATTTAAAAGCAGAAAAGTATATATATAAAAACCGTGTGACATTCCGTTTTGGTCGTTAACTAGAAGTGGATTTATAGTACGCCCCTGGTACTATTTCAGGTTTGCGCTTCAGTTCAACATTTGAATCCGAGATTTAATTGGGGCTCATATCTATATAGCGCCTTCGTCATAATCTCTGTCGTTCCATGTTTTGTTGGTTGCGTGGTGTGAGAACGCTGCGCGTCGTTTTCATTTTTCAAGCGCGAGACGACTCCTTCGTTCACGGCCTGGCACGGGTATTTTGCTAGTCAAGCTTTTCAGTTGTTAGGTCGATTCATTTAAAAATCTGGTTTAATCCCAGATACCTTAGTTGGATTTTGTCGACTAACAACGTAGGAATTTCCGCATCGGCCATTACGTTGTGCTTTCATTAGTTTTAGTGCTGTGGATGGAGGAATATCTCGCGGGGCGAGGTTTTTGGGAATTTCCTTTTTGTCTAGTATCGGTCGCCAATGTAGTACTTGGCTGTGTGTCGCGTAGTGTGCCCTTATTTTAAGAGGTAAGTTTTCTCTAATAATTACAGATGTTTTGCGCTTCTCGTGTCTTTATTAATTACTTTTTTTTGTATTATTTTGCTTTTTATTCATATCGGAATTGATTTAATTTGCTTAATTGATCGGTTTGATGTCAAACTAATTAGAGAGTGATTAAAGCCTTTGGGCTTTTGTATTTGAATGAAATAGTCCTTATTATTTATTCACGGGGTCCTACGACTAGCCAAATTATTCGTTTTTATTTTATTTCCGACGAAATGTAACGTAGATTTTCGATAATTTAGTAGTGTGATTTATTTGACCTTCTCGTAGCGGTTTAGCCGCGAGAGTAAAATTTAACTGTGAATTATTATGCTGCTTTAGCAAAGGCATCTATTGTTTACAGCCATAGGTTGTTACTAATGCCAAAAAAACCGATAAGTTCATGGAATTTATTTTATTACCGAAGTTAGAATTGATGCAATAGGGAATTATTGATTTTATCTTTAATTTTAATGAATAATCTTGCAATTAACTTCTAGTGATTCGTGTGGGTAGTTGATTTCAACTATTAATTGGACACTTAACCGGGAAATTCGGTTGTTAATAGTTAGGAAATGCAGTTTTGTTTACTATTAGTTTTCGTTCCTAAGGGAAGCCATCAGATCGCATATTTTCGTTCATTGCTGTTTACCTTATTGAACTTTATTTTCGATTTATTAAAATAAAGATAGAGGCACGCTATATTTTTGATATTAATATTGGAAGGTCGTTCGGACCATTTATTTGCCAAATTTGTTTAGTATGATTGTTCATTAAAGTTTATTTTAGTGCTTTTTGTTCATTATTTAGATCAGACTTGAAATCTTTAATCAATATGGTATGAATTTTGTCTGTACCAGATTAGAAACAATCTATTTAATTACATTCATTTATCTTTTATTTTGTTCTATTGATTATTTACGTTTATTTTGCTGTGCCAAACTCGGTCCAAATTCTTGGACTGCTTATTTCCTCTTTCTAAAAGCTGTAATGTTATTTTTTACTGATGATGTCGGCTTCCCTTGGGCGAACTGAACCTTTTTTGTTTTCTGCATAACTAATATTAAGTTAGAGTTGTACAATTTCTATTGCTCTAATATATTATCACGGTGGTGCTCTTTTTCTCATTTATTTTTTGTTTTTTTTTACCTTTTGGTTCATTTTTGAAATCTAATTTAAAATAAAAAGGGGAAAACCCTGTCTCTTTAATTCAAAATTTGAAACAGCTAAATTATGTTCGTAAAAAGAGAGTATCTAATAGCAATCGATTCACATATTATTGTGACTCGTTACTAGGGAATGTTTCCCTTTCGTTTCCCTTTCTTGGGTCCTCCCACCTGGCGGGAACTTGGTAGTCTACTCACCTGGCTGAGATGCTGTAGTTTTGGCTTAGCGGAACTTTGTAGACCACTTACCTGGCGTAGTCGGACAGTCCATTTGACCAGCTATAGACGTGCTGGACGTTGGAGGTTCGTCCACACAGCTTGGTTCCGGAACAAGCCGTCCGTGTTCACTTGACGCGGTAGACAAAACTCAAGTTAAGCTTTTTTCCTCTGGAGCACTTGACTGGTGCAGATTCATTAACTTCATTATTAACCCGTATCAACAAAGAGTTTTGGTCAACCTCAGATAATCAATTTTATTTAGTAGTTATAATTTCATTGTTAGGTGATTAGTTTTGAACTGCCTACAATTGTCGGTGTCGTTTCTTAAATTATAAATAAATATTTTCGAATCACCAATTGCAATTTACAACTTTTTTATTATATTCTGGGCTATTCTTGTTGCCTATTTTTTCTTTTCCAATAAAGGGATAGTATTGTAACTGCGGCGTGTTTTATTTGGCTCAACAATTTACTTATCGAGACTTTGCAGCTTTACTGGCGATTTGGTGGAGACATTCTTTTTTGCGATTCTTACTGGCAAGGTTTACCTTAGGGAGCGGAGGTCTTGCAGCAGGTTCCACGTATAACACGGGGATCTCCAGTTTGGTCCGTAACGAACTCGGTGGCGCCCAATGAACCTTTCTCCGGTTAATTGAGCAGCGGGCAAATTGCGCGCTCACTTTACAGCTTGCTACAAGGCCTTGCATTCCGACCTGCCAGGTGATTATTTTCGCGGTGGATAACTGGTCGAATTCGGTAAGTTTACGCTTAACTAATCTCGGTGGAACTCGTCATAACTCCACGAGCATTGAACATCTTTTACCTTTTAAAAATATTTTTATTACACAAAAAGTGCGTCACCACCGGAAGTGAAGCATAACAAAATCAAAACCTTTAAAAAAATAAATGTTAGTAACCTAATAACCTAATTATTTTCTATAAATATTTTTTCCATTTAAAAACATAATTTTTTTAATTTGGCTTTAAGCGAGATCTTCTGTCTAAGACTATGAGCTGTGCTTTGGCAAATATCATCTCACCAGGTACAGAGAAGTATTTTTTGCAAGACAAGTTAGTCTTGGATACATTAACAATTAGGTAATTCCCTGTTTTTCCACCACTGTAGCACATCTTCTTGTTCGAGAATAGCGCTAGGGTTCGTAACTTCCTTTTTTACTTCTTCTTAATGTTTTAAATGCCATTATATTGATCAAATGTCATTCAACAGATGCTGTGAAAATTTAAGTCAAACTTGATATACGTTAAATAGGATTACATCCCATATAATGTACGAAACTAACTCTACCGAGGCAGCCGAGCCAAATCCTGATGGTGAGGACGAGACAATTCTGCAAATTCGTAACAACATAAGTTTTTAAACATGTAAATTTAAAAGCTTTATTGTTATTTTGGTATAAATATATTTTTATAGTAGAGATAGATTTGATGTGGTTGGACGATTTTGGGCTACTAAAACTTGTAGGAAAATGACAAAAAACAAAAAAATTGCTCAAATTTTCAAAATTATCAAAAGCATTTTTTTCAATCTCTGCTTTTGTGACAAATGGAATTGTGGGCGACAAATAGGCAACAAGGGTGGTGAGACGAGTTTTAAAAATCTGACCAGCAGCGTCCGAAAGGGGTAAAATAATTTTTAGGACAGCATTATTCTTATTCGGAAGTTGTTATCGTTCGATTTTCGATTGATTTCGGTGAATCTGTTTATAATTAGTACTTTTAATGTGTTTAAATTTATGTGAACAATGCCGTTCAGATATTATGCTCCTGATGTCCGTGGGAACTATCCCAAAGGAACGAAAGTTAACTACCCCTAAGGACCAAAAGTTCATGTCTTTGTCTTCCCAAAAAGTGATAACTTGCAAAATATGTGGCTACGGGTGATTCCGCAAGCCAACTTAGTACCTAATAAAAACACTAAAGTGTGTGAGTTGCATTTTTCTGCAAGTAACATAATTTAGATTAATTCAGAACAGGATCCTAAATCAGGCAAAACTATTACAGTGCATTTAAAGAGCATCGACTGAAGGAAAATACCATACCAACTATTTTTCCAAAGAGCCGGAATTATTTTTCAAAAAATGTTTGTTCGTAAAAGTAAAGACGAAAAAAATACGGAACTTGAGGAATTACAAAATTTTGCAAGCAATACAGCAAACTAAAGAGGAGTTTAGTAACCATGGACTACATGTTTTCAAAATATTGAGGAGTTTTTAAAACTATTTTGAAATTTTATTGTTCAGGAAGAGTGGTTTTCAGTAAGGGCAATATATGGAATAACTTTATGTAAGCTTGAATATACTCCTGGTCCTATAATTATTGCAATAAATAATAATTTAAAATTAGAATAGTTTTTATATGGCCAGTCTACTTCTGTTTCAATAATAAATCTAAAATTCCTATTTATAACCGGATGAATTAGCAAGTTTAATCGATACAATTGATATCAATTCCTCCTAATAATGCCTCCTTAGTACTAGTGAAACTCCCAGTAACGAAAGGGAAATGAATTCATATCAACCTGATTCTGACTAAGGCGAGAAAACAAAAAAAAATTGAAACAGATCTTCTTTTAAACCGAAAAGGCTTCGATGACCTTACAGAAAATCTAAAATTTATTTCAGAAGAGCTAACTTTCATGAGTCCCTCAAAAGAGTGAAATCGATATTCACAAAGCACTATTGTTTTATGTGCAATTTTGCTTACTATAAGCCCTCATTTCTGCAAATATTTGCGTAATAATGCTCCTATTATTTTACCTCATCTTAATACAGTAAAGTCAATTTGTAACAGATTCTTAACAGATCCCCATAGTGAAGAAAGGATTTTTTCTAATCTATGCTCGTAACATTTTTCAATATTTAACTGATGAAGGTTAACCGGAAACCCTTAAATATTAGCTATGTATGCAGAAAAATGTAAGAAAAATGCAATTTAATTTTTGATTAGAAGAAAATTAGTAATAAGCATTATCAGTCATAATAGTCGCGCTTTAAGTAATATTAGCTCAATTACGTTTCAAACTACATATGAAAAAATGTCAATTTTACAAAAAAAAAGGTTTAGAACATTTTTTTTCCAGATTTTTGCATCTAAAATGTCTAGTTAACTGTGAAATTTTTAAGGAAATTACAGATTTAAATAACTTTTAACTAGATTTGATGACGTCACGGGTAAGCCGTCAGGCCTTTTTGTACGAAGTATTGTTTCTATGCTTGCTTTTTCGCATAAGTTTAAATCTCGTTTACTCCCACGGTACTGTTTTTAAACCATTTTCGGAAAGTTTTCCAATCAGGGTTTGGAGTCAAAAATAATCGGATGCTGGTAACTTTCTTTCCTTTCTCTTGGAGTTCCTGGTGCAAAAGCTGGGGTTTTCTTTGGTTGCATCAGCAAAAGTTTGGGTCAACCCTGGCTTTATTTTTGAAAAGATAGGGTTAAGTATATTGGTTTCTACCTGCTTTTCCTCCGAAGTTGTCGGTTTATTCTTTGAAAAAAGTTGTTTTGCTCTTTGTGTTCTCCTCCTCTTTAAGCGAGTTAAAAAAATTTTTTTGTAGATCTTCTGGAGTTAATACGTCGCAAGCTTCGATGACGTTTCTCAATTCATTGTAGGTCAAAAAAACCGCCGATTCTTTGTATTTGCCTTCGATACCTTGTAAATTTCTTTTTTGGCATTTTTTGCGTCTCGAGCTGATATAATTTCAATTTGTTCTATGGGATTTATTTTAATATTGTATTCGTTAAAATACAAGGTGGTTATCCATATTTTGACCCATTTTGATCCTAAATAACTCGTAAACGAAAAAAGCTATCGAGTTGCGGATTACACTGAATAATTTCATTTTACTGAAAGTTTTTTTTTAAGTATATCTTATCTTATTTTGACCACCGGAAGTACTAAAAACGCCAAATTTTAGGTATAGGACAACATTGTTATTTGAAATGGAATACTGTATATTTTCTCAATATCTTACATTTTTAAAAATATATTACAAGTTATAATTATTTTTTACAATAGTGGATTTACTTAGCTCCAAAAAACTGCAGATATTGCATATTGATACAAATTTCGCGACTTATGTTAATTTTTGAAATTTTTGGAATTTTTGGAATCTATGGAAAGAAATTCACATTATCCCATAAATATCAGTGTCGATCACTTTTGACGCATTCTTTTG
Source organism: Pissodes strobi (assembly GCA_016904865.1). NCBI lineage: Eukaryota > Metazoa > Arthropoda > Insecta > Coleoptera > Curculionidae > Pissodes > Pissodes strobi. Next base: position 209,767 of record MU182191.1, read on the forward strand.
AAGTAGAAGGGTAAAATGTTCTCTTTGAGTGAAAACGGGAAGTGTGTGATAATATTTGCAGAAAAAAGTTGCCAGGCAATAATAACAACTCAAAGAAGATTTAGGAATATGTTTAATAAAACTTCTTCCACAAGAAACGCAATTAAAACCTGGTACAGAAAATTTTGGAACACAGGATCTTTAACAGGTAGGAAACGAACCGTAAACGATGAAAATATACTAAACAAGACAATACAAGTTATGGTGGTAACCGAAGAACATCCAAGATTATCAACATATCGCTAAAGATGTAACAATTACTAACTAATGAAATTTATATAAACATTGATAATAAACCAAAAACTACACTTATACAAAAATCACTACTGCAAATGTTCCACCGACTTCAATACATTTATCCAAGTTAGTAACAAACCTATTAAAACTATGGACGAAATATTCTTCTGGAATGTTTTCTATCACGTTGCGGATATTCACTTTTAACTGCCCTAATGTTTGTGGCAGTGGATTATAGCATTGTTCTTTTACATACCCCCTTAAGAAAAAGTCTGGAATAGTTAAGTCTCGGGAACGAGGAGCCCATGGAATAGGACCTCCTCTTCCAATCCACCTGACGTTAATGAATTTATGGTAATTAATACATTGTGGGCCAAGGGCGTCGCCAGCCTTTAAGCTAGGGAAGGGACAAATTTTGCCACTAAAATCAAGGTCGAAAAGAAAATTTTAAATGTTTGTTAGGTTAATATAATATATATTTTATAGTGCTTAGGGTGGGGCAAATGCCCCCTTGCCCCCCCCCCCCTTCCCGATGCCCATTTAGTGGGGTGTAGCTCAATCTTGTTGAAAGTACACTGAATTCAATATATTTTCCTGCTGTAATTGAGGGTAAAAAAAATCCAGCATATCCACATATGTCCGGGAATTTATTCCCGACATATTGAATATCCAAAAAAGAATGACCCATAATGTTTTCCTTGGACACACCACACCAAACTGTAGCCTTTGGCGAATCTCGGACGTGTTCACGAAATTATCTGGGTTTCCCTTTGCCCGTATTCTACAATTATGTTAATTAACTTTTCCATTTATGTGAAAAGTGGCCTTGTCAAACATTATTAGTCTTTCCATAAAGTAGGTTTGTTCTGGCATTATTGTACTCTTTTTCAAAATCCGTTTTTTTAGTTTCTTGTAAAATTTGTATCTTATATGGCTTTAGTTTGAGAACTTTTGTCATGATGTTTTGCACTGTGCAACGGGGAATATCTGTGGAACTGGCGATTTTTCCTGTTGGTAGGCTTGGATGGTCTTCGATTGCCTCCATAACTTTGACTTGTTTAGTAAATTTTCATGTAGATATGATCTATATTGTTGTGGAGGATTTATATTTACCTTACAATTGCTTGCTTTTGGCTCCCCATGTGTTTACTATTTTTGAGATAGTAGAGCCTCTTCGGCTCTGGCTCCTAATGAAACTACGTGTTAAAGATCCTGTGATCTAAAGTTTTCTGTACCAGGTTTTAATTGCGTTTTTGTGGGTGGAGTTTTGTTAAACATATTCCTAAATCTTCTTTGAGTTGTTATTATTTACTGGGTTTCTGCAAACATTACCACACACTTCCCCTTTTCACTCAAAGAGAACATTTTACACTTCTACTTCGAAAGAATGCGTCAAAAGTGAACAATTCTGACATTTATGGGCTAATGTGAATTTGTTTCCATAGCCGACTTCTCAAAAAATAACATTAACCGCGAATTTTTTATCGATATGCGGTATGCTTTATGGAGCTCAATAAATCCACTATTTTAAAAAATAACTACAACTTGTAATACATTTTAAAAAGAGGAAGGAACAAGCCTTAAGATTTTGAGAAAATATGCAGGGTGTTCCATTTAAAATAACAAAGTTTTTCTATACCGAAAATTAGGCCATTTTGTTTTCAGTACTTCCGGTTGTCAAAATAAGATAATATATACTTCAAAAAAAAAACTTTCAGTAAAATGAAATTATTCAGTGAAAACCGCAACTCAATAGGTTTTTTCGTTTACGAGTTTATGTCCATCAGTCTTTTCGCCGGAACATTTCAAATACTTTCAACCGAGCACTCTGTATATTCTTCGTCGTTTTTTCTTCGTCGCAAGATGAAATAATCTGCCTCCAAATGCTGTTCTTGGATTTTTCTATGTTCATTAGTTCGGTTCTCGCTATATTTTCATTAATTTCGTCTTCTTGAATTCCACCAAGGCGATTCATAATGACGACTTTTGACAAATACTTAAAGAAACATGGACTTTGGTGTCTCTTATTTAGAATACAAAGAGAACAGATTTTGTATTGTCTAAATAATTATATTATTGGTCAGGAAAGTGGAAATAACATGTTGCCCCGACAACCTGGTATTTCTCCTATAAATTTTCAATAATACCACTTCTCTTATAGGGAAATTTATGCAAGAGTAAAATATTCCATCAAAAACAAGTTTACAAAACTGTGCATAAACAAAAGGAATAATAGGTAGCTGATGCATAACTTCGTGTAGGAAAAAATTGCTGTATTCAACGGGTCTTAGCAATCACTAAAGCTTGCAAGTGCTAAACGGTATATATACAT
>MU182191.1:212774-248090 GCA_016904865.1 Pissodes strobi
GTGTGCACGCACTGTTTTTCATGCTATCTATTAATGGACCCATAGTAAACTCGCTTTGCACGTAAGTTTCATAACGAACCTTTTAATAAATCTAATTTAATTAATTAAACAACTATATGTACCTATAACTTCTAGAAGTGTAAAGTTCTGCTTTGTAATTGTAGCCTTGACAAAGGAAACAATAAATTTCCGAAAGCTCGGCGTTTGTAGAAAAAGAGTTTCTATTCAGCCCTAGACCGCTACCCCAAGAATTAAAAGTCGTTTTATTCAACTAGTCGGTCAAGACTACCTTCCCCATCTTATATATATATATATATATATATACCTAGCCGGCAAGTACCCATGGGGAACACGAATTGAGCTCAGTTCGACGTCAGGATTAAGACGAAAAATTAAGGTTGCAAATAGCAGTTACTGCCATGAGGCTTACAGCTAATTACAGTAAAAACTTGCTGTTATGGTAGGTAAGTGTAATACACAAGTAAATTAGAAAATCACTAAAGCATTATCAAGATATTTGCTAATTTAGGTAATAGTATATCGGTAATAAGGGAAGTCAAAATTAAATAAACAACAAAGATAACAAATAAAGCCTGACAACGATATTTTAAATAACTCAAATACGGTAAACTATAATGCCAGTAGGTATTATATGCGATAAGAAATGACCTACAGTCAGGTAAAGGCACTGATCTATACGAATGGATAAGCAATAACCTTTCACCGAAATGGCTAATTTACGACGTCAAAATGTAAACAAACTCTAGCAAATCTCGGGATGATTGCGTTTGCGCACTGTAACAATGCTTATTGTAATTCGAGAACGTGAGCAGGTTCGTACTTATAAATTTATTTTCTTTATTATGGTATAATACTTTTGATTTGTGTATCAAAACTTCTTCAGTACATAGTACATTGCACAAACATTGTTATTTGGTAAAAATCTCAATAAAAAACTAAGTTTGCACCATATATTGCCTAAATCATTAGAGTAAATCATAGATAAATACCATGGAAGAATATATATGGGTTCATTGGGTTCTCTTGGCGCCTTAAAAGCAAATACCAGAGAAAATAGAATAAAATATAGAAGCATCTAGAGATCAGGCGTAATTTTCGATGCAGCGAAACGAATATTAGGTATTATTATGGCTTTGCATGACCCTCCGCTCGCTTCGCTCGCTACGTGGCTCAATCAACAATAACTAACCAAGTGCTAACCAAAACTAACCCAAGGCTAACCCAAACTAACACAAAATTAAGAAAAAAAGGTGAATTAATAGAAAACAATGAACAAAACATCTGTCGCGACCGACGGGATTCGAACCCGCAGCGCAGGAATGATAGGCAAGCACTCTGCCTACTACACCAACGAGGCGTTGTAGAAGTTTTGCTAGAACGTAGAGACATGGATTCGTTTCGCCGCATCGAAAATTATACTTGATAGACGCTTCTTAAAATACGAGGTTAACTGATCGCGATATTTCAGTTCGTAGTGCACTTGTGAATGCATGCGATTTAAAGACCTGCAATTGGCAAGTATATGACCCTCCGCATGCTTCGCTCGCCCCGGGGCTCAAGAAAAGGAAACTAACCAAGTGCTAACCCAAGAAAAACCCAAAAATCAAGAAAAAAACTGTTTACTTAAAAAAAAAACCAAAACCGACGGGATTTGAACCCGGGTCGCCGAAGTGATGGCCAACCATGCAGACCCCTAGACCATCTGCTGACTTGCAAACAACTGGTTGCAGCGCGGAGACATGCGTCACATCACGTAGCTAGCCAATCACGCGCCTCCTCTCAATCCCAAGTGCACTATGAACTGAAATCTCGCTAACTGATCAGCTGTTATTTTGTAGGCAGAAGTTTAGAACGTAGAGACATGGATTCGTTTCGCCGCATCGAAAATTACGTCTGATCTCTAGACGCTTCTTAAAAACACGAGGTTAACTGATCAGCTGTTATTTTGTAGGCGGATCGTTTCTAGATAGATCGACCAATAGGAGAGGCCGAATTTCACATAGTGGCCTAGGCCTGTAAAGGATCTTAAAACCCTTATCATGATATCAACCCTACTAGAAAATCACGTCATACAGCTTATTGCAGGGTTATTTAGAGATATTTTAGATGTTTACGCCTTAATAATACTAATACCTATGCTATTAATACTTACTGAAAATAGGAGATTCCCGGGATAGCGCCTTTGCTTCGACAAAGATTAATCATATCTACAAGTATGAATACTCATAATGTAATGATCAGTAGTTGATCACTCAATCACTAAGCTAAAAAGCAAGTCTCAGTTTTTTAAAATATAGTCAAAAATCACACACAAACACTACTTACTCACTTGGAAGGCGTTCAAAGCAAACTAAACTAACCAAACCACATCCCAACCGAACAAAAACAAATAGCGAATGGCCGAATGGCGTAGCTTGGGGGTAGGCCGTAGATTCCGTTTGCCGTCGATCGATACTAATTCGATTAAACTTTACGAAACTACGGGCTCGGTACGGGCCTGGAAAATCGACAGTAATCGACCGCGTGGCTGAACTGCTGACGATTTTGATATTTGACTGACGGATTGAGTGTTATTGCGCTTGATCAGTAATGCCGAGGTATCAAAAAATATGACTGGGAATCGTGCGCACAAACACATTTTTTCGCCCACGCGTAATCAATTTCTCTTCAGATGACACATGCATTATGCTCATCCAATGTATAGATCAGTGGGTAAAAGGTATATTCGATGAATCTAATTACAATAAAATTAAATCGATTAATTATCAAAACACAGGTAACAGTACAGGTATGATAATTACAGTAAAAAAAAATAAATTAATTATCAGAATATTAGCAAAATAAATTCTCTACTCGAGATGATATCAGGTATGACAATTACCGTAAAAACAAATATGTCTAAGGAAAACATGGTGGGAGACAGGCATACATATGATACGCGATGAAATATAACCTAAAGCTATTAATCGGTAAGCTCGATAAGCAAGGCCGGTAAGCTCATTAAGCAAAAACAAGAAGTATTGAAAATAGGTAGATATAAGGAAGTAGACGACCTACTGTCGTTTAACAGTAATTCATTAAACAAAAGCTGTCAGCCACGGTAATAGGTAGGATATACGATAAAACCTAAAGTATCGATAATAAGAGGTCGGTAATAAGAAGCGAAGTAGAATTTATTTGTATCTAGTAGATTCAGAGTGTGGCTCATCATTATTCGAATGAAAAAATAGTTTGCTCCAACATCTTCGAATTGTGTCAGTAGTCACTTTGTCCCAAGATTTAGCCACCAAAAGAGAAAACACGCACCGGACCAATAGGCTCCTGCGTTAATACATTTTAATTAATCGGATGACATTTTAATTCATCAGTTGGATCAGGGGCGTACAATTAGATGGAAGAAACATAGTTGCGATTGTTGCATTACCCCTCAGCCCCTCATATGTTTTCACTTGTTGAAGAAAAGAATCGCGAAACCATTTGGCAAATAAAGCTGAAGTGATCTGTGCATTTTTGGTAGCGTGATATTCAACTAGAATGCAGTTCTAAAATGCTCTCGGATTTTTTGATTCGTCACTAGCCACTGTTTTTAACTTATGCGAGCCACCACCATTTGCCCAGGGAACGAAGGTTATGCGTTCTTGAGATATTTTAGGTCCCAGGTGACAAGTTTTCTTCTTCAAGTAGGTACGACCTGGCAATACTTTTCTTACATCCCGGTGCAGAAAAACAGTTTCCCATGTAGCTGTACATTACTCAGAGATTCATGCTAACATACACAGCTCTTTATTTGTTCAAATTTCTCTGTTACATCTCAAATGGTTGACGTACCAACTACATACTACATTTTAATACATATCGTGTTTTTTTTGCTAGAGTTAATGTTTTGTGTGGTCTCTTTGACCCCATGATGTTTCTTAACTATTAGCGAAATCTCGACTCATCGTTTTTGGGTTTTTTAATGATTAGGGATAATCACCAACTTACACGAGGTTACGACGTACATGACAAATCGCTGCGCAATATATGATAATCCGGATTACGGAATCACAGGTAATCTGGATTATGGAATACATAATGTAAATAACTAATATTTCAATTACGTCCGAATTGCTGGAAAATTCAGATTATTGGAGTTCGGATTAACGAAGCTTTACTATATTTGGAATCAGGGAAGAAATATCTTTTATTTTAGTGCATAATATACAGGGTGTTTCAATTAAAAAAAAATAGGTTGCTTATATTTTTCCATTTTCTGGTGCGAGATACTTTTTTCCGATATCTTCAATAGATGATATAGGAAAAGCCCTACAAATATATATAATATTTTCCTCAATCTCTAATAATAAACACTCTTGGTAGAGGTGTCAATATAATCAAAAATCTTGTAGATATTATCTACATAAAAAATAAACAGTCACAAATTCAAGCTGTGATCGAAATTTAAAGTCTGTAACGTGGAAAATATTATTAGTTACAGTAATGCGACCATCTCCTTTTACTGGTCGAATTATGTGATCGATACTCCCGCTATCTTACTTCTCGTGACCTTACTTCCGGTGTTCTAACTTGCTCGACAGGTGCCTCCGTTTCGAGCGCCACTTGACAGATGTGTATATATTCGTATTGGAGAGAATCGATAGCTCTTCTCGCCTGAACACTCAAACGAAGCAGGCCCTAATCATCATTGCTATTTTTGACCCTCAGGTCTAACTACCGCCTGATTGTGTCGTTGCAGTATTAAGCAAATTAAGTAGAATGTATATTTTCTAAAATTATCAGCCATATCGTCTATAAACGTTGTGTGATGAACAAGCGTGGTGACCCCTTTTTTACAGGTATGTTAGACACGATTGTTTCTATGCTAAGATGGCTAAGATTATTTATCATTTGCCTAGGGTCCTTCTATGGAATAAAAATTCTTATGTGAGGTAAAATTTCACGCTGACCTAACTAATCCCGCCGCGCCGTCAGTTAGCCGTACCGAAGTTTTTTGTCAGGGTGACTTAACCACATGGTGGAGACGTACTTCCAGGGAGCGCCAGTGTTTACAACTCTACGAGAATCAAGTAAAATCGATTTTAATTTATTTAGGTACCTTAATTGCCGTATTGTCTTACCGGTATATATCGATTTAATTAATGAATATATAATCAAATGACTGTAGGTCATTTGCCTTAGTTACCCTGTATTCCTTACCGGTATGTATCATTTTAATTAAAGAACATAATATAATCAAATGACTGTAAGTCATTTGCCTAAATTACCGTGTATTCCTTAATGTTATGTATCATTATAGTTAATGAATATATGATCAAATGATTGTAGGTTTTTGCCTAAATTACTGTGTTTTTCTTACCTTTATGTATCATTTTAATTAATGAATATATAATCAAATGATTGAACGTCATTTGCATAAATTACCGTATATTTCTTACCGGTGCGTATCATTTTAATTAATGAATATATAATCAAATGACTGACGGTAATTTGCCTTAATTACCGTATATAGGTTATCGTTATATACCATTTTAAATAATGAATTGATAATTAAAAAACTGTAGGCCGTTTGACGTCTTTCGTTTATATTCTCGTTTCATTCATTAATCTAACTGTCTTGTTTATCACGCTTACATTTAAAGAAGATACTTAATTTTATCTTTAGTTAGTTAGAGAATTCATTTGGCTGTCCGAATGGCTGATTAAGTTAATTTTTACTGTATTTGGCTGTAAAGCTCATGGCAGTAATTTATTTCGCATAACTGAAATTCACTAATTTAATTTGTTGCCTTGATATCGGAATCTGAGGCCGATGTTTCGATTGGAAGCGGCCTAGGTGGTAGATGCATAAGCCTACTCGCATCGTCCGGTGAAAGACCACCCCACCAGAATTGGGAAGCGCTAAGTGGTTTTCCCAAATCACGTTCCGCTTCCGCGCTGGTGGTCCCGGGTTCCACAGTAGGAATATATGGACATGATGGTGCTTCCAGGATCAAAATATTCCGGAAGTAAACTACCCGGCCATTCGGATCTCCGGGCGCTGGGTGGTCCTGGGAGCCCTTCATTCCGCATTTCACAGACAGCAAAGATACCGAACCAATTTAGAATAGATTTCTGCAATATAAGAGGCCTAAATACAAACATAAATTCGGTACACCAACATCTACAAGTAAATAGACCACACATATTAGCCCTTACAGAAACACAAGTATGTTCTACAACAACAACAGTGAACTACCTCTATCCTGGTTACGACTTACATACCCGATTTAGATATAAGTTCGGAATATGCCTTTTTGTCCGAAGGGACCTTTCATGACACCGCGAGGAAACACTCGAACCGAACAACCTTGACGTCATGTGGCTCAAGTTCACCGCCAAGGGATTAACCAAGTTTATATGTTGTCTCTATCGCCCTCCGAGCGATTGAGCCTACCAAAGCTTTCTCTCAACACTAGCTACCACTTTTGACTCAATACAGGTCGATCACCCCAGTTCAGAAATAATCGTTCTGGGAGACTTCAATGTCCACAGCACCAACTGGCTCAAACATCACAACAAGACCGACAACGAAGGTAGAGAAGCTGAAGCATTTGCCATCAGCTGCGGGCTTACTCAACTTGTAGACGAACCAACTCGAATCTCAGAGAGAGGCGAATTCGCCGCCCTCCTGGATCTTTTTCTGACCACCAGTCCTGACCAGTACAAGGTTACAGTTGGTCCGCCAGTAGGTACCTCCGACCATAAACTTATTACAACGGTTTGTGAATTGCCACTCATACAGAAGGATCCACCATTGCCTCGCAAAATCTGGCATTACAATTCTGCAAACTGGGACGATCTAAGGCAGTTCTACCTAGATTTTCCTTGGCTCGACGTCTGCTTTGCCACTGACGACCCGTCAGACTGCTGCCAAGAGATCATGCAAGTAATCTCCTCAGGAATGAAAGCATACATCCCAAATTCCATCAAGTTACCATCAAAAGGAAAGCCCTGGTTCGACAAAAGATGCGAAAGAGCTGTAGGAAGGAAAAAGCAAGCCTATAAGTACTGGCAGCGAAATCAGACCGCTGAAAATAGCAATTATTTTATCGAAGCGAGAAACGAGTGCAAGCGTGTGATCGACGAAACTAAGGACAAACACAATCAAAGGATCAGGAATAAACTTTTGCAATGCCCCAGTGGTTCCAGGAATTTCTGGTCGGTAGCAAAGGCAGTGAGTAACAACTTTACAAAAACGTCTCTCCCACCTTTGACGGACGAACGTGGCATCACGGCGACTACAGCCAAGGAAAAAGCAAACTTGCTTGCCAAAATGTTTTCATCGCACTCTACCTTAGACGTGCCCCAAGGCAAGACTCTCCCCACTATACCGAACATCAACACTACCATGGCAGAAGTCAAGTTTTCTCACCGTGATATTCGCAAAATCCTTAAAGAACTAGATATGCAAAAGGCATCAGGACCGAACGGAATACCTGCCATCGTGCTAAAGAACTGCGCCAACGAACTAACACCCGTTTTTTCCAGGCTTTTTTCTCTTTCTTACAGAAAAGGGATTTACCCATCCTCTTGGAAAGTCGCTCGAGTGCAACCTGTTCCAAAAAAGGCAAGAAAACCACGCCCTCAAACTATCGCCCAATTGCCTTGCTTCCAATAATCTCCAAAGTCATGGAACGTGTAGTCAACCAGCAACTACTCAAGTACCTCGAGAGCAACAGAATAATCAGCGATAATCAATACGGCTTTCGCAAAGAGAGATCGACAGGAGATATATTGGCCTATGTCACTCATATATGGAGTAGGGCAATTGAAAACTACGGAGAGTCTCGAGCGATTGCGTTGGATATTTCAAAGGCATTCGACAGAGTTTGGCATGACGGACTGCTCAACAAACTGCCGTCCTTGGGACTGCCCGCCGCTCTCTGCAGCTGGCTGGCCAGTTTCCTTAAGAACCGATCCCTACACGTTGCAGTCGATGGACACATCTCGGACACATTCCCCATCAACGCGGGCGTGCCTCAGGGCGCAATACTTTCACCAACTCTGTTCCTCATCTATATTAATGCCCTGCTGATCGAAACGAATAATCCTGTTTACAGTTTTGCAGATGACAGTACCCTTGTCTCCTACTTTAGATCAGAAAAACCCTTACCAGCGACTGAGACTCATCACCGCAGACAGGAGCAGATTACAGCAATGAATCAAGACCTGGAGAAAGTTCAAACTTGGGGCGACCGAAATTTGGTCCAGTTCAATGCAGCAAAGACCCAAGCAGCAACGTTTACTAAGAGGGCCAACACAGCGGGCCCTGACATCGTTATGGCGGGATCGACCATTCCTTCATCCTCGTCAATCGGGCTGCTGGGTGTCTCGGTCAACAGCAATATGTCATGGCATGACCATGTTGCTAACATCGCAAAATCAGCCTCCCAGAAGCTTGGTGCGCTATTTCGCAACACAAAACCCTATACACCGCAGCAGTTGTTCTTGCTGTACAAAGCGCAAATAAGACCGTGCTTAGAATATTGCTCACATATCTGGGGTGCCGCACCAAAGCATACCCTAAAGCTGCTGGATTCCATTCAGAAGAGGGTTGTGCGTCTCGTCGGCGATCCGGAGTTGACCCGGAATCTGGATAGTCTGGAACATCGCAGACATGTGGCCGAGATGTCTCTGTTTTACAGATACTTTCACGGCAGATGTTCCCAGGATTTGGCCCGCATAATCCCGCCCCTGGCAACTCCTGTCAGAGAGTCCCGACAGACGGCAGGAGCGCACCAGTTCGTCGTACAACTAGAAACACCTAGAACATCGCTCTACCAGAACTCCTTTGTCTGGCGCACTGCATCACTGTGGAACTCACTTCCAGGACATCTGTTTCCCACTAATTACAACCTACAAGTATTCAAGAACCGTGTCAATCAACATCTTCGCACACACACCGCTCGTTGAGCGCCATAGGATCTCCCTTTAGTGTGTGTGTCACAGGCCATAAAAAAAAAAAAAAAAAAAAAAAAACGACGACTTGAGCTCCATTCGTTTGCCTATAGATATTTAACGGCTGTATATGTAAATATTGACCTCACTGGTTATTTTATTGATTTGGTATTATTGAGGACTGTTTATCGGTCTAATCATATTGTCGCTGCCACGCGATTGATTTACGTTAAGTTTGGTTAATAATCATATCATTTATACATGCATATATTTACTGGCTATACCTATACAATAAGATTTGAGGAACACTAAGGTGATAAGGCATAGTAAAACAAGTAGTATCTTATGTTATCTTACAAGAGAATCTTCTTATTCGTTTAAGAGCGTAACCATAAATTCAAATTGATTTGAAATAGGATTAATTTTCCTGAAAGAGTTGGTGTAAGTTTACATGTTTAAATAAATCATTTGTAATCTTGATGCTTATTTTGGTAAATTGCAGTCAAAATGATAACTAATCTGTGTGTTCAAAATTTTTCAACGTTGTTTTACAGGATATTTTTTAAAATTTTATTACCCTATTTTCAAGGATCTATAACCACTGATAAATTTCTTGTAAACAAGTTTTAGTGGAGCCCTACCCTAACTGCCAAGACAAAAATGAACCTGCTGATTAAACCTGGCATATGGACCGCCTAATGAGCAATTAGCAAATAAGGTTATCTACATATTTGGCACCCAACGCTTAAGCCTGGTTACAAGTCTTGGAAATATTGGTATATGATCCAGTTGCATCGAAAAATTGTAAAGCCTTTATTTATTATTATTAATACATACTGAAGGTACGAGATAAAATGTTTGTAGTTTTGGCCTTTGTGCCTATTGGGTGTTTTCTACTTTAAAATTAATAAACTATAAAGAAGAAGCAAGTGGCATCTAATGGTGCCACGTCATAAATTGCAGAAATTGCCCTTTACCCTCTTGTAAATTCCACGTCGGGCCCCAGATAATTGCGAAACTATAGCAGCGACATATGGGGACATTTGTAAGAGCAAGATACGGCCGTGCCAGGTAGGCGGCCGCAACTCGTAGTAATACGTCGAGCCCGCTAATGCCCGGCTTTAATTAAATAAAACCTCTTTTTATATTTCCTTTTCTGCTGGGGGTGTGGGGCGAATAATGAGTTCGTAGTAAAGAGTGTGCTTGTTGATAAAGCTTTTTATAAGTCTGCATTTTTTTTTTGTATTCCCACCCGTCTTTACCCATTTTATCCCTATAGTATCTATTTTTTGAGGACTTGACTTTATTCGTCACTTTAACTGTCTAAAACTCATTTTCATTGTCGACTTCTCCTCTATTAGCATGTTTTTTTTTATCATATACCTTAAGATACGGTTTCGGTATAGCGTTTAATCGAAGCGTTTACACGCTTCCACTAAACGCGTCATTTGCTCTCATGCGTTTACCAACATGCGGTCTACCTTCGTCGACAAGTCGCTTCAAAACGCGCATAGACGACGCGTTTATATATCGAATTGGTTCGAAGGCAATTAAGTCGCGTGCGAATCTCAGACGCTTTCGTTTTTGTGACGTATTTTGTATCTGAAAGTTTTTAAGTATGTCGAAATAGGGAATTTAATAATAACGCATCATCTTCCTCTTCTTCTTGTATTAAATATGTAAGTGCTGCAGCAAACAACTCATCATCCATTTTGAAATTACTATATGAAATATGACAGTCTTGAAAAGAAAAAACTTCTGATTTTTAAAAAGCGCACCGAGTTGTCGCTACAACATAGACCATATCTAGCGACTAATCGATACGATTAAATCGATTCGCTTAAACGCTTCGATCAAACGCTATACCGAAACCGTACCTTTATACGTTCGGCAAATGCGTAACCCATTTATTATTTTTAGGACATTTTACAATTTTGGTATGCTCCTTATTATTACATTGATTGATTTGCTTATTTTCATCCCTCTGTATAAGTCAGTAAACTATGCATTTGCAGAGGTTTAAATCAGCCGATTATTCGACTTTAAACGACAAGCGTCTAGCTACACCAGAATTAATTTCGATTGCGAAGCTTCGCGCATGATGAAACGTTGATTATTCCACTTAACGCATAGCCCTACGCTCGTTTCGCTCGGGGGCGCAACCAACAAAATCTAACCAAATCTAACCCGAGGCATGCCCGAAATGAAGAAAACACTTTTTATAAGCATAGCCTCAAAAAAAAAATTAAAAAAACATCGCCACTGACGGGAATCGAACCCGGGCCGTCGTATCACAAGCACAGCCCACTAACCACTGAGCCCCCCCACCACCTCCCCCCCACCCGGCTTGCTGAAAGCAATTTACCAAAAATTGAAAGCATATTGCCAAATGTGTGTCAAAACTGAGCATAAGCGGATTTGCATTCTGATGCAGCTAGACGCTTCACTTTAAAATTATTGTATCAGTTATCAATTTATTTGAAAACACGATGCTTCAGTCTGTTAGTAACTCACAGACCGTTATCAAATATTCGGTGACTTACGCCCCTCTGAACCGTCCAAATAAATTTAGACAATGAAAGTCCAAAATTGCAGTTTTTCTATTAATTCAACGTTGTCTACCTTCAAGCTTACCTCAATTATAATTATTGTATACCTTTGCAATCAAAATTAATATTACATTAAACAACTATTTCAATGTTACCAACTTTCTTCCACCCATCAATAATTTAAGTATAGCTTTTTATAATATTTATACATAAAAGTGTGTGAAGCACCCTTTTGTAATCTATCAACCCCTAAAAAATATATCAATATCATCTATGGACCAAAAGCTGTTTTAACAAACGAACCAAAGTCACAATATTATATTTTATTATAATGTTCTTTTCACCCGTTTCTTACCTACTGATGCACCACTGTGAACAAAAAGATTACAAACGGAAAACGCTGAACAGTTTTCCCAGTCAGGGCCGGAATATACCTTTCTCTCTTCCACCCATGAGTCATTTTCAATAACATTACAAAAATATCAGATCGCCTTTCCAAGGGTTATATAAATGAAACATTGGCTCCTGTTTTTTTTAGGTCTGTGTCTATATAGTCCGGGAGCCAGCGTCAATTTTTGGTAATTATTTTAGACCGCTTGAATTCAACTTATATAGTATGTTCTTATATAGAGAAACACTGAACCGACCGTCAGCTGGACCGTCAGCGCTGGATGCTGCGGCGGGAAGATGAGATAGTTGTAAAAAAAATGGAATTCGGAATTATCTTAGACCGGTTGAATTTTTTATGATAAATTGCCTATGTTACCTAGTTTAAAAAATTAATAGTCAGCTGCGTGCCGGAATAAACGTTCTACGTCAGCTGGTCATGAGAAGGTGTAATAAAATTGAAAAAAAAAAATTATATATAACCGAGCGAAATTTTTTTACCTGGCTTAGGACTCATGTAGAAATATGAAAATAATAGTCATCTGGGTGCATCGTATGACAAAGACCGTCAGCTGGAGCAATAAAGTATCATAACGCTCATACATCCAAGCGGCGCGCGGTAGTTTAAGTGGTCCGACTGAGGATCTTCGTCTCAATATGCATTCAGCTGATCAGAATTTTCCAATTTTAGTTCATTAAAACTATCATACGGCTAAATATCAATTAAATATTCATTGATTTACCAAAGATACAGTTAGGTAAAACCGGCATATCATTAACGCTTAAAATTAATTTTTTTTACTCAGATATTCTCGAAATATTCGAAAATTATTTATTCAACGATTTACCAAAAATATAGTTACGTAAAGTTCACATATTATTAACGCATAAAATTGAGGTTTTTATTTCATTCAGATAGTGTGGAAATATTCGGAAAGAAATAGTTAAAAAATTATCTTCATCATTGCTCTGGTTGTCGTCTGATGAATCATCTATTTCAATATCATCGTTGATGTCTCCTGCCTCTGTTTCACTGTTATCTGTAGAAAATAAATAAAAAAATACTTATCAAAATCATGTTGATTGACATGTTTTTCTGAAAAAATAGAAAAATATGTTTTTTCATACCTTCAAAGTCTTCATCAATATTTGTGATGCTTGTAATCGACGGCGGCAATTGATCTCCTTCAAACCATTTGAAAAAATACTTTTCATCTCGTTCTTCCCAGCTGTAGTCAGATGGCGAGAACTCGGGTGGCATGGGAAGATGTGCGTGACTCCAGAGGTGTGCGATATATGATGTTCGGAGAAAATGTTGATGAAGTTCAGATTTGCAAGGCGGGAACATGGAACCATCAATTCCTTTTTCTAAATGCAGTATTTGCTTATTGTTCTTACTGCTAAACGCTTTTGTAAAGGTTTTTGTACGAGCAACGTTGACGTCATTAATTCTCTCAAATGCATACAATTTACAAACATAATCTTCCAGTGTTGCAAAAAGTTGATTTAAATTGCTATGAGGTAGATTTGAAATTTCACTCAAAGCTTGAATATATGTTGGCGACTTTTGTAGGATGTTAAACTGTTTTTTTTGCCTTTTCGATAGAAGGCTGGATTAAAATCACAGCCCGTAAGCGCATGAAAGGTTGGCAACGACGAACGTAATTCTGCACCCAAGGTCTCATAAAACTTCGTGATAATTGACGTTTCTTTGATAATTGCCAGTACCGACATGCATTGAAATTTCTAAATTACTTTTAATGAAATTCATATTTGCAAGCATAATCACCAAAATGTCAGTATCTGAGCATCTTATTGTCACATGGGCGTCAAAATCCACGTTGGCAACATGATACACAATTTTCGTGTCGGCTTCTTCGTGACCCGTGCATGACAAGGGTGGTTCTATTGTTGTTATTTACTTTATTTTCTTATACCTCATATTTATAGCAGTGTAGATAATTCACATAAATTATTTTATTCCCAATAAATGGCGCCATGTAATCCTTTGACGAATCTTCGATAATAAATTCAACCAAAGCTTCTTTAAATATATGTATTTTTCAATGCGTCAGAGAAATTCGGTGGACGTATTTGATCTGTCCCATTTATATTTTCTCATCAAGAAAAGGATTACATGGCGCCATTTATTGGGAATAATAGTATATTATTTTATATGGAGGAAAAGTAACTTTTCCTCCAAATAAAATATGCTGTTTTTTCTTCAAATGTCGACAAATTAATGCAAAAAGTCTCTTTTTAATAGTAATAATAAAAATTATTAAAGATAAGTGGGTTCGCAAGGCGGCTTAGACCGGTACGGTGTCGGTGAATAGGCTCAGGTTGTTGCTATAGTAATGTAACATAAAGCTGTCAGTGGATACTGTCAACAATAATTATATTTTTAAAATTGCGTCTTCGATTGCATTTTAATTCCGTATTGATAAGCAGTTATTGAGTAAGTTCGACTAAATAATAACCAATTAGTTCCTAAATTAATGATTTTTAGAAATGCAGTCACACATTGAGTGATAAATACAAATTTTAGTTTAATAACTCTTGAGTTTTTGACGCTTATTTTGACGTTTGTTTGTATCGTATCGATGTTGCTATGATAACACTTTTACCTCCGCCGGCAGAAAAGTGAAAAGTAAAGCTCCGGCGGAGGAAAAACGAAACTTCACTGCCGCCTACACAGTCGAGTAATGATGGATTTACTGACGTTTGAAGAAAAAATAATTTATGTGAATTATCTACACTGCTATAAATATGAAGTACAACAAAACAAAGTAATAACAACAATAGAACCACACTTGTTATGTACCGGTCACGAAGAAGTCGACACAAAAATTGTGTTTCATGTTTGCAATGTGGATTTTGATGCCCATGTGACAATAAGATGCTCAGATACTGACATTTTGGTGATTATGGTTGCAAATATGAATTTCATTAAAAGTAATATAAAAATTTCAATGCATGTCGTTACTGGAAATAATCAAAAAAACATCAATATCACGAAGTTGTATGAGACATTGGGTGTAGAGTTATGTTCGTCGTTGCCAGCTTTTCATGCGCTCACGGGCTGTGATTTTAATCCAGCCTTCTATGGAAAAAGCAAAAAAAAAACCGTTTCACACTTTACGAAAGTCGCCAACATATATTCAAGCTTTGGGTGAAATTTCAAATCTACCTCATAGCAATTTAAATCAACTTTTTGCAACACTGGAAGATTACGTTTGTAAATTATATGCATTTGAAAGAATTAATGACGTCAACTTTCTCGTACAAAATTCCTTACAAAATCATTTAGCAGTAAAAATAATTAGCAAATACTGCATTTAGAAATAGAAAATGATGGTTCCATGTATCCCGCCTTGCAGATCTGAACTGCGCCGTCAACATTTTCTCCGAACATCATCGCATATTTCTGGAGTCACGCACATCTTCGGATACCATCCGAATTCTCGCCATTAGACTAAGGTTGGGAAGAACGAGATGAAAAGTATTTTTTCAATGGTATGAAGGTATGGAAAACTTATTTTTCTATTTTCTCAGGAAAACATGTCCATCAACATGATTTTGATAAATATTTTTTTGGTTTCTTTTGTACAGATAACAGTAAAACAGAGGCAGGAGATATTTACGATGACATTAAAATAGATTATTCATAAGACGACAATCAAAGCAATGAGGAAGATAATTCTTAATACAATGAACTCAATTTAAACATTTTTTTCCGATTATTTCAACAAAATCTGAATGAAAACAAACTCAATTTTATGCGTTAATTATATGTGAACTTTACGTAACTATATTTTTGGTAAATCGTTAAATAAAGAGTTTTCGAATATTTCAACAATATCTGAATAAAAAAAAACTGAATTTTAAGTGTTAAGGATGTGTGGACTTTACCTAACTGTATCTTTGGTCAATCAATGAATATTTAATTGAAATTTAGCTACATAATAGTTGTAAAAACTAAAATTGGAAAATTCTAATCAGCTGAATGCATATTGAGACGAAGGTCGTCAGTCGGACCACTTAGACTACCCCGCGCCCCTTGGATGTATGAGCGTTATGATACTTTATTGCTTCAGCTGACGGTCTTTGTCGTAGGACGCACTCAACTGACTATTATTTTCATATTTCTACATGAGTCCTAAGACATGTAAAAAAAATTCACTCCGTTATAAATCATTTTTTTTTTTCAATTTTATTACCACTTCTCATGACCAGCTGACGTACAACGCTGCTTCGGGCACCCAGCTGACTATTTATTTTTTAAACTATGTAACATGGACAATTTATTATAAAAAATTCAACCGGTCAAAAATAATTCCGAATTCCATTTTTTTTTACAACTATCTCATCTTCCCGCCGCAGCATCCAGCGCCGGTAGCCCAGCTGACGGTCGGTTCAGTGTTTGTCTATATGGGAACATACTATACAAGTTAAATTCAAGCGGTCTAAAATTCATGCCAAAAATTGACGCTGGCTCCCGGACTAATAGTGATTACTGTCTATGCCATTTAAAAGCGTATGCACGTCACAATCAAGCCTGCCCAATTTATTCGAATGGCCAGCGTAAGATAGAAACTGATGAAATATTGCTATTAGTGCCTATACTGCGTAAATCTCAGAGTAGGCGTTGCCAGTTCTCGCTCCTTTTTTGTTGTGAGCTGTTTGTTTCCATTGAGTTTTCAGTTTTCCATTGAGCGTGTTTATGATCTACGATTTTGTAATATGCCAAGTCTAAAAGACTGGTGACTTCTTTGATTAGTTATATTAAGAGAAAACGTAATATCGAAAACCCTTTGTTATGAAAGCGACATAGTCGCTTTTATTCTGTCCTTTTCCAAAAATTTTCTGTTGTCGTTCGAATTGTATTTTTTACGTAAATAATTTTTTTTCTCGAAAGGTGTTTGGAGTAGAATCTTGAGATTTGGAACGTTTTTAGGCAACAATTAAAAGAACCAAAAGCTAATTGTTTTAAGAAAATAAGAGAAACATTATTTTTTAAAATGGAACATTTTGAATATTTTCCACCATAATATCAAACAATATTTCCCTAATTTCCGAAATATATATGGTCTATTTGGAAATGCTGCGAAGTTGTAAATTATTTAGATAGAATCTTAAAATTAAAAAGTATACCGGGGGCCAAAACTGAATTGGTTATTTTATTGTAAAGCTACATAATTTGGTTTACTACATATATACAATTAGGCTTAACCACCCGAATACGAAACGCAGGTGTATACCATAAAATATTCAATAGACTACATATGAAAGAAATACGTACTTTAGAGATCTTTAAGCAGTAGTCAGTAGCGTCTCATTAACAACGATGGAAATGTTTGCTAATATAAAAGCGGATTTTGTGGGTATAGAAATACATCGACATCAAGAAAGTATAGCTGTAATGATCTTTCTGAAACTAGACAAATAAACAGATGTATAATAATTATTCAAGATTTAAAAATATAGAAAATAATTATAAAAACTAAAATATATGCAATAACTAAAACGGAGTTTTATCCACAATACCGAAACGGAATTATTGCACTCGACGCGAGTTTCGGTAACCATGTTAGCATCATCAGGAGATGATTAAAAACTAAATTTAAAACTCTACCTAACTCGCTTTTATACTAAATGTTTGCTTAATCAAGCGGAAACAAAGGAACCAATCTTGGCTTCCCACTAGTCACGCTCGATCAACCAATACAATGGACTATACGGAATAGGCCCTCTATTTCTATTTCAACTATCCTTACATTTAATAATTTCCATACTTTTATATGCGTCTAATAATCTCCTATCAGTTATATTATGAATTAATTTTAAATTTTTATTTGTTATTCTATGATTATTATCAAAAGCAGGCTCGGCAACACTTGATTTTTTGTTCTAACATACTTTAAATGAGCTATGTGTTCCTTGAATCTCGTTTGTATAGATCTTCTAATTTGCCTAACATATTTTTGGTTACAATCCATGCATCCAATTTCATATTTTCCACTTCTTTCTAATATTTTAATTTTGTCCTTTGGACCACCTAATAATTTCTTAATGTTGAACTGAGTTTGGTATACTAATTTTAAACCTGCTTCCTTAAAGACTTTTTGGAGTCCTCTAGTATACTGAGGATTATATGGTATCGAGACATATTTTGTATTTTCATCCTGATTGACGGAAGAAGTGGAATCACCAATGGCCTTTCTAAACAATGCCTATTAATTTAATTTATTAAGTTAGTATTGAAACTATTAACTTTCGCTATATTCCTAATTGTCTCTTTTTCATTATTAAATATTTCTCTGCTGAGACGAAAGTTCACCGTACGGTGCGGTGTACCAAAAAATGAAAGCTGGCCATTTTGTGTTGGTCGCAGTGGAAGGAGTCATTAGGAATATATCGGTTAGTGGCAATACTTTTTCTATAAATATCAAATTCTAATGTGTTATTATCGTTCCTAATCGCTAAAGTATCCAAAAAGGGAAGTTTGCCATTGTTCTCGACTTCATAAGTAAATTTAATGGTGGGGAAACGGTTGTTTATTTGGCTGCAAAATCTTCGATATTGGCGGTTTTTGTGTCAAAAATCACGAAAATGTCATCCACATACCTGTACCACGAACATTAACTATACGATAAGAAGGACCACCCAACGGCGGCAGGTAGCTGTGGTAACGATTGGCGGACTCGCCGCACACATGTTGAATTTCAATAAAAGCTGGCCAGAAACGACATTTTCGTTTGCGGTATTTTTAATCAAATTTATGACAAAATTATTTATAACCCTCTAGTACTCTAGTTGGCTTTGGAAACAACAATTGATATCTGTTGAATCGTCTGCAGCGCCCTGTCAAACTTAAGTTATAGTTTTTTATTAGCGTTATTATTTGCACCAAATAAATATTTTAATAAAGTCTGTATTCAACTGGCTGTTTCAAAAATCTATTAACTTTTTTAATTAGTTATTGATAACAATACTCAAGGTATGTAATAACTAATATTTAAAGGATTTTGATTTTTCTGCTTATTGCATAGTGCTGATCAATTAAAAAGAAAAAGATTGATATATTTATCAAATCACAATTACAAGTTCGTGATATACCTACTGACTTTTTTTTTGTTAATGATTTCACCATATTTTCGAATACAAATACTGTAATATGTACATTACGATTTTGACAAAAGAGATGAAGAACAAAATCTTGCTCGAATTTGCTCCATTTTTTATATTAAATTAAATTTTGGCGTTTTGATTTGATAATTGGTTAATTGCACAATATTTTTACTGTATATTTATTAAAATACTTATTTTATAATTGCATACATTCGGAAATATTCAAAAAATTACCTAATTTACTTAAAAAAATTATTTTTTCTCGTTTTAACACGATAGTCCAGGAGATTACGGTGATTTTTTTATTTTAAAGACTGGGATGACTGGTGATTTTTAATTTTAATGATTAAGGAAAAGTAAATTAATAATTTATTTTTTATTTATGAAAAAACTTGTTCTAGCCATACAAGAATAAAGCTTTCATTACCTTTTATTTCTTTGCTTTAGATCGAAGTTATTTAACTATAACGTATAAGCAATTGTTTGAAATACTTCAAAGCTTTCCCGACCAAAGTAATAATGCAAAATTTCTTAAATTGAATTTAAAAATATCTGAATTAACAGGATATCAAGACTTTCCCATTGAGTTTAGATCGACTTGCAATACTTTTTTCTATAAATATATTTCTAGGTGGAATCAATCAATTAGAAAGAGAGGTTTTTAGAAAAAAATAAAAATTGGCTTACAACTGTTGTAAAATAAAAAAATATATATATTGTAAAAGGACGCAAAACAGTAGCGTTCAGCGAGTGTAGTGAGCGGTCCAAAAGACGGAGAACAAAACCACTCCGAGAAAATTCAACACCAGAGAAGTTAACTTATGCCGCTTAAATGAGCTACAGATCATGGTAACTTACCCGCATCGAATGTTCTCAAAACTATTAGTAACGAACCCGAGCAAGCCAAAATTTTTAAAACAATCAAGATAATTTACATTTAGAGTTAAATGCTGATGAAATATTAGCTCTAATAAAATTGTAGAAGCTAATTTGTCTAAGCATCTGTATAAAATTATCAAAACGAAAGAGGGACAAAAAATTGCAACATATCCTTCGTACGACAAAGTTTTGGAGGCCAAAAAAATGTTATCTCAATTAAGGCTGGGTGATTATTAAAAGTAATAGTCAATGTTCGACTATTTGTAATAATCGATTATTCTCGATTAATCGATATAATAACTTAATCGATATGATCGACTAATCGAAATAACCGATTCATGGAAGTAATCGATATCATGGATTAATCAAAATAATCGATTCGTCAAAATAATCGATTAATCAAAATAACCGATATAATCGATTAATCGAAATAATCGATATTTTCTGAAATATTAATCGATTAGTCGATGCATCGATAATTTCTTAAAAGTGAATCGAATATTTGATTAATTTTGCCCACCCCCAATCCCATAATATTGCAGTAAGTGAAACTGAAGCTCAAATTTCGGTAGAATCATTATTGCACCATACTGGTGCAAGAGTGATGTAACAAAAAGAGGAAATAAATACTTTGGCTGAATCAGCAGATATAAGTTATAAGCTGGTGCATGTACCATACCCTTCGAAAATATCCGAACTCCTGACTGATTTAATTTTCAAATTTGCTCATGAAAAGGTTAGCTAAGAACGGCGATAAACAGTTGCCCATTACCGTGCCAATCAAGTTGTTGGTAATTAGCCACTTACTAGTTAAAAACGAGCACGGTCGCGCTCCCGATTACGTACGGCAGCGTCCAGCGACATACGTTAGTTTACGCCGCGTTTTTTTTGAAAAAAAAAAAAAACTCTTTAGAAAATGCGTGTGAACAAATATATATTTATCAGAATATGCAATAGGATATAGTTATTCTAAAAGAAAAATTACAATAATCTTATTTTTTTTAACAAATTTAAGCAAGTTTTTCCAGCTTTCAACATCTCATTTTGCCATTCAACTTTCCCATTACCAATAAAATATTTACAGGTATTTTATTCAATTTGCCTTTGCTTCTAAGTGACAGATTTTATGGCCCGCTATTATTGATGCGTCACTGAAGGCCGCCACAGACATGCATGCTTATCTATCATTTTACTTGTACAATCTTAAATCGGCATGCAAGACGGAGTATTAGTGGCACCAAGTCGTCCATTTTGCTTATTGCGTTCCGTCAATTATTGTTTGGCATGAAAAAAATCAGTTGCTTGTTGATTTTTCGTACGCGTTCCAACTTGCAGACGTGCAAAACTGAGAGTGCGGGTCGTTTTAACGTTTTGCATTGAGCCTTTCTATAAAATGACAGATCTCAGATTTGAGTCTCGGGAATCTATTTCCGATTTTATTGAAACCGGCAAAATGAATGCATTTGGAACATGAAAAGTAAAGATTATTCTGATAAGCCCAACAAAAATGCTGCATACAATGTTCTGATTGAAAAATTAAGAGAAGCGAAGCCACTTGCCAATAAGCATATGGTCGTTAAGAAAAATGATGTTTTCGAAGAGAGTTAAAAAAATATAATGCATCCCTTAAATCAGAATCAGGTTCGGCAGAAGTGTACAAATCAAATTTGTGGTTTATTGACCGTCTTCTGTTTTGATTTTGATCAAGAAACACCAAGTCAGGGCGGGATAGATACAATAGAAGAAAATAGTATTAAAAGTCAAGGAAGTGAGGTATGTATCTAACTAAATGTATTTTTTTCGGCTAGATAATTTCAGTTGCCTTTTTTTTAATCAAATGTAACTGATTCGAGTACCAAATATGGAGACACTATTCCAATCAGTTCATTGCAGGTTTCCTCATTCATACGCAAGTAATTAAACCAGTCTTCAGATTTGAGTTTTAGTTCATTAAGTAAATTTATATACGTAAACTCTTGTTGTTAACCAATTCTTTGACCGTTTTTGTTCTGATCACTTGTTTCTTCTTTTTTATTATCAAAACTGCCGCTGCAGCTATTAATAATCTGTGTCGATCGCTCACAATTGTTAAGACTGACGATAAAACAAATTTAAAAACGGACTGTGTGTGTGCTTTTAGTGAGTTACGTCTTGCATGACGATTTAGGACTGCACAAGTGAAATGGTACATAAGCATGCGTGGAGACCTTAAACGATCAATAATATTGTTAATATCCGCTGCAATATTGACGGAGGACCATATTAATGGAAATATTGATCATGCAGAAGCATACTGAAGCCTCCGATCAATATTGACAGATATTGTTGGAAAACTATATCTTTTGTCAATATTGACGAACTCTTTAAGCGTATATGAGGTTTATTGTCAAAATTCCGTGCCATATCAGTTGCCTGTAGACTGCGAGGTGAAAACGTGACTGACCCACCGAGCTCCCTTCTAGTGATCAGATATCCGTTCTGGATCGGGATTTCACAACCCTACTTATAGCGGCATATCGCGATTATCTGGAATTGTGGCGTGTGAAGCCAAAATAATATTTAAACCAAAACAAAAAACCAATTGCCATGCAACAAATTGTTGATGCATTTCAACAATGTAAATCAGACTTTACGGTTGACCAATTTAAAAAGAGAAACACTTCTTCCCTTACGCACACACTTCAACAAGGACTATAAACATATCGAAAGCTGAAACCGTTAGGTGTAGGGGCAGAAGATTTGGTACTACAATGATCTGATGTTCATTAAATATGAGTTGGGATAGCAGAAACTCAAAATTCGGAGGTAAGTACAAAAGCTTAAAGTACTTATTCATACTAACCTATATGACTGGTGTCTTCTGAGGAAGATTATACACATTAGCTAGTTACAAACTTGAGAAAAGCTTAGAACGATAACAATCTTTATTTGGGCTAATGTAAGCGGTTATTTTACCAGAAAAATGAGCCGAAGTTGTTGAAGTATTCGCTAAAAACATCCCTTATTTTCTTCGCTTCAACTACTGAATTGCCTCTGGTTCTTTCAAGTCGTATCATCTATAGTAGTGACTATAGTGACACTTGCAGTATTTTCATAATCAACATCCTCGTATCGCATAGCAAAAAGAGCTGAAGCTTCTCAACGCAGTGACACAGGTGTAGATGACCTCTATGAACCGATCGAACATTACTCGGTGTGAATTTAATAGCTCGTTGGAATACTTTGAACATAGATAAAATTTAAAATCTATTTTCAACAATCCTGCGTGATCTGGACAATGTACGGTTTACTACTCTGTTGTAGGACCTTATGAAATTTCGTAGTAGTTGAAAAGCTTTATCCCCAACAAACACCTATTGAAACTTTTTATTTATGGCCGGCAATTCTCATGGATCAGGAATGCTTATTTATTTTTAAAAAAACTTTTGCCAATATGCCGTGTTCCACCAAACTCCACCATCTGATATTCTTTCATTTGCATCAACATCAATCTGATAAATTGCATTGACAATTACCATGAGCGAGCACAATGCTCTAAGATTTTTTATAGTTGTAGTGGTAGGAAACGGATTCGGGAGATTTCCGTATTGATACATGTTTGCCTTAATGGCAGTTCCAGCGTTCTTCAAACTCTTGGATCAGCTGAATCCAATCCGCTTCAGTCTTGGGTACCTCAAAACAAACTACCACTACATTTCTTCACAAACGCTTGAAAAATTTTAACAATTACCGATCAAAATTTGTAAACACTACTTGAGGCAATACCCAGCAATACATAAATTACTGTTCAATAGTTTCTTTTATTAATATGGGTTTTTTATTATTACAAGTTTGTTTTTTATGTTGCTGAGCCAGGCTTTAACTTCAGCAATCGCCTACAACATCTCCTGACCAACTATCGTCACCCCTTGTCCATCAAAGAGAGCAATCTTCACAGAATTGTATTATCGAACTAGTTGACTTAGCTGCTGCATATTTTAAAAGGCTTGGAAAGGAATCGAAGCTAGAGGATAAGCTATCAAGCTAAATAGATTGGTTTCAGACCAAAGATGTTTTACAGAAATTATTATTATTGATATCTGGTTTGAAGCAGAATTGGGCACATATTAACAAAGTATATGGAGTGCAGTTTTTAACGACATCGCAATACATGTTTTCACCTTCGCCTTTCGTGTCACCAGTACTTATCTACAGGTTATTGTGCTTTTTTTAGGCTATTAACCGTGCCTTGAGTCACGTGATTGCGATTTCTTACCTAGCCGTTAGTGGGCATTTTCTGACATAACCGCAAGTAAGTCAGATTTTCTCAAAAAAATTATATGCATGCATTTTTTTTCCGGAAATGCATCATTTTTTAAATTTTTTTTTCAAATTTTTTTTTAGTTTAGAATAGCTAAAATCGATTGCATAAAATCTAGTTTTACCTTAGTAATTGAGACATTTATTCCAATCGCAGAAACTAATAACCTTTCTCCGGAAATGCGTCATTTCCGTTTTTCAAGCAAATTTTATTTAGTTTAATAAGTTTGATTTAAAGTAAACTAATTGTGCAATTTGGGTCAGGTTGGATTATCGTAAGCGCGCAAAGAGCGCTTATTTAATTTTGCAATTTTGCGTTAGTTTGAGTTACGGTAAGCGCGCGAAGCGTAATTTGGGTTAGCTTGGATTAGTTTGGGTTAGGTTGGGTTAGTTTGGATTAGCTTCGGTTAGTTTGGGTTAGCTTAGGTTAGTTTGGGTTAGTTTGTTTTAGTCGGGCCACTGTAAGCGCGTGGAGCGCGCTTATTTAATTTTGCAATTTGAAGTTTGGGTTAGCTGGAGTTACGGTAAGCGCGCGAAGCGCGCTTGTTTAGCTTTGTAATTTGGGTTAGCTTGGATTAGTTTGGGTTAGCTTGGGTTAGTTTGGATTAGTTTGGACTAGCTTGGGTTAGATTGTCTCAGTCAGGTCACCGTAAGCGCGCCAAGCGCGCTTATTAAATTTTGCAATTTGAAGTTTGGGTTAGATGGAGTTACGGTAAGCGCGCGAAGCGCGCTTGTTTAGCTCTGTAATTTGTGTTAGTTTGTGTTAGCTTGTGGTAGTTTGGGTTAGCTTGGGTAGTTTGGCTTAGCTTGGGTTAGTTTGGGTTAGCTTGGGTTAGTTTGGGTTAGCTTGGGTTAGTTTGGATTAGTTTGGGCTAGCTTGGGTTAGTTTGTCTTAGTCGGGCGTTCGTAAGCGCGTGCAGCGCGGTTATTTAATTTTGCAATTTGAATATGTTGTCGTTTTAAATGTACGATGTTTATGTCAGTGGAATTTTATACCTAGGTACTATTATTAAAAAATTTCAATTAAATCGAGTGCTTTTGTCGTTACATTTAAAAATGTCAGAGCATTTGTAATAAAATATTGAAATAATTGTGAAATTTCTAAAAAAATAATATAATGATTAAAGATACGTCACGCCACCCATGGTTACTAATTCTTAATTTGTCCAATGTCATCTGAAATGGAGAGCTGTTGTAACAAAGGCATCTTAGATGTTGCAAATAGGGTACATCCCTTGTTTAAGGGACACATAGTTAAAAATTATTTTCATTAACAATTCCTGAAAAATTTGCATTTTTTAAACTGAAACTTAGTAAGACTCGTTAATTTATACTAGAAACGCTGTAAATTACATTTTAATTTTGCAGGGCATAATATAACGTACAAGACTTCTTTTTTTTAATTAATGTTTTTTTCAAAAACGAAAATAACGCATTTCCGGAGAAAAGTTTTTAGTTCTTGCGATTAGAATAAATGTCTCAAGTACTAAGGTAAAACTTATTTTTATGTAACCGATTTCAGCTATTCTAAACTAAAAAATAAAAAATTGAAAAAACAAATTGTGAAAAAAGAAAATGAAAAGAAAAGAAGTAATGCATTTCCGGAAAAAAATCTTTGATTCCTGGGCTGCGAATAAATGTCTAGAATACTAAACAAAAACTAATGTTTATGTAACCGATTTCAGCTAATCTAAAGTCAGGAAAACGGAAATGGCGCATTTCCGAAAAACAAAATTTGCGTTTCTATGTTCAGACAGACATTTTATAAACAAACAAAAACACAGTTTTTACATAACCCATTTCAGCTAAAAGAAAGTTTAGCCGTTTACCATTATAACCGACAGTAAAATTAAGTTTTTCTTCGAATTTTGACTGATTAACAGGTACCGAATTACACATCTCTTGATACTTTTTGTTTGCAGAACGTAAATTAATATTTACTATTATTGATAATATTATTTTACTGTTGCAAATTAATTATTTTTTAATTAAAATATTTGTTAAATAATGATATTTCCGTCAATGATCAAGCCTACTTGGGTTAGTAACCGAGCAACGTTGCAGGTATCATAAAGTCCGCATGCATTCAATGATTAAAATTTTTAAAAACATCAATGCATCGTGGTCATCCTTAATTATCATTGCAT
This sequence comes from Pissodes strobi, assembly GCA_016904865.1. Taxonomy (NCBI): domain Eukaryota; kingdom Metazoa; phylum Arthropoda; class Insecta; order Coleoptera; family Curculionidae; genus Pissodes; species Pissodes strobi. The sequence continues at coordinate 239,125 of MU182191.1, forward strand.
TGAAAATAAGCACGAAACATATCAAACAGTTCTACAGGTGGAAAATACATATTTTTTTCCAAATAAATCCCCAAAAATATCTCATACACTCTACATAGCTGCAATTTTAATATGACTGACATTCAGGTATCGCCATTATAATTTTTGCGATTTAGTTTTCTAAAGCATACTTGCTTGCTTTAATAAGTTCGAATTTTGCGTGGACACAAGGGCAATCAATCAATGTTCATATTGAATGAATATTAATTGTTATTGAGATTTTAGATATTATTTTGGTATTTTAGCTGTAAAATAATATATATTGTGGTAAGTAAAATAACAATAATTAGGATTTAATAGCAACGGGTCTACCAAAAAACTATCCCAAAATCCGATTTTTTTCCGAGTTTTGATTTCTTTTACCTATATTTTAGGTTAGGTAAGAGATTTCGAGATGCGGTTTTCCTAACATATTAAGCTCTAATTTGTCTGTCTTTTGTCTTAAAAAAGTGGTATCGTTGCATTTAATTTTTTTTTTGGGAAAATTTGACTTAATTGCCATTATGTCAGAAAACGCCCTCTAGACGAGAAAAACCAATCTCCCCATTCATGACACGGTTGATAACCTAAAAAAGCCCTTTTCAATAACTCCAATCTTATTAAGTGCCGTTCAGTCATTTTGAAGGTATTGACATTTATTTCCGAAAATGTTCGAACACCCCCGCCACTTTCCTTTAAGAGATAGAGCAAAAAGTGTTTAGCAAAAAATAATTCCATTTATCTCGACCCTCAAGTGGCAATGTATTTTACTATCTTTAATTTAAGAAAATTTTGCAAAAACGAGTTTTAAAATTTAAGATAGCTATTACGCCCCCTGGCGGCTATTTTGGATACCTAAAAATAATTTCCAATATTTTCTCTTGGCCGCTTTACTTATAATACTTTTCCAGATAAACCCGAGTGCCATCCTTAGTTTAATTTTAATATTTATAGTCTTAGTATTGGAACCATTTTTAAATGTATTAATCGTTCCTGTTGCTTGCAAACACAGTTTTATTAAAAATAAATAACCATTTTTTAGTTGCTTGAAATTAATAGGTACATAAGTAATACCTGTACCTACGTACAATACGTTTTTTTCGTAGGAAAATTGAACGCGTCAAAGTAATTGTGTGCGGTAAAGTTACTTTTACACACGCTTATTTGAAAAAGGAAATTGGAAATTTGACAGCACAAGCAAATCTTTCTTTACGCGTTTTCTTACTTAAAATGCCATTGTTTATAGAATTACATGATTAATATTTTGATTTCTCAATTTTTTTGTTAAATTTGAAGTAAATCGAAGCTCGTAGAAAAAATGTTGTACCTAAACTCGTTCGGTCAACAGCCATCGCATTTTTATATTCATCTTACTGACCACCTGCCATTTGCCTGTATTTACCAAATCTATCTTTAAGAGGGTCTGTTTGAAACTTTCAGTCTTTGGTATTGCAAATGTAGAAAACTTCACAATATGCTCCTCAAAATTATCAAAATTTATGTTTTCCATGCTCCTCAAACTCAATTTTGCTTATATAACTAGGGCAATACAAAAAATAGATGTTATACGGCATTCCTTTAGCCGTAGTTTTAGTTAATCTATTGTAAAAAATTTACCAGTACATCTTATTTTATTATACTACCTTTACGCTTCCGTACCTTCGTCTTGTTTGTGGGCTCAAAGGGTGTAGCTTTTACCTTTTTTTTTGTAAAGTTACGTCCTTTGGAAAACCGAAAACATGAACTCTACGCCCCATTTTGATAGTTTCCATTACAGTCTGGAATGCTACACTTTTGTGGCATAATTACGCTAAGTATCAGTTACCACAAAACTAGCCAGAAACGATAAAAATATGCAACTAAACACGAACAAAAACTTATAAACTCTGCTGTAGCAATGTCCACTCAATGTTGTTGGCTGTACACAAACGGCAAAAACAGATCTTTCGAAATGTATAGTTTTACGTGTTTAAAGATACGCCTAACAATATAAATTGGCTACCTAGATATACAACAAAATATTAGGTACAAGTTTCACGCCCTTAAAAGCACATAAATAGTCCCAATTTCAGTAAATAACACTAATTACCGCAGCTATTATCGACAAATTCACAAACTAATCGTTTCGAAAGTATAGTAGACGATAATAAATGATGAGTGTTGGGACCAGCGATACTGCCAATTATTAAGATCGGCAAATTATCCGGGGAATATATGTATGATTTTAAGTAAGTATATAAACGCAATGTGTCTTTTTATATTTTATAGGTATAAATTCATACTATGAATAATGTATCTGATACATAATATGTATGTATTTAGAGAGATGGAATAATGCACGAAATTTAAATCGTACTTATTTACTTGTTCCCATTTCGAGAATTTCTACACAGCTCACAGCAGCGGGGGCGGCCATCAATTACCCGGCGTCGCTAATTATCGAGCGGCAGATTATCGAGAGTCCACTATATTACTTAAGGAAAGTGCACGAACAAGGTAGTAGTATTAAATAATTAGATAAATAAATTGCGAAATACCATATTATAGAAATAGGAAAAAACACCTTACGGAAATATGTGTTTTACAATATTAGAGAAATTGTAATGTAAGAGATACATTCTTTATATACGAGCATCCAAATATTCGCTACTATCGTAGTAGTTTGGCAAAGTTACAACGAATTGCGAGGATACCGTTTATTTCTCGTTTCTCTCGGCTCTGCTCGGCGATCTCCAGAGCTTGCGCGTTTGTTTACTATTTTAGAATGTCTTAAATTTCACTTCACGCATAACCCTCCTCTCGCTTCGGGAGCTCAAGAAAAGGAAACTAACCAAATACTAACCAAAACTAACCCAAGACATACCCAAAATCAAGAAAAAAAAACTGTTTAAAAACATGGTCCTTACAAAAAATAAAAAAAGCTACGGGATTTGAAGCCGGTCCCCCGAATCGAAACCCAACCATCTAAACCTCTCGACCACGAGGCCTCTTGTGGCAAACCGATTGCATCGCGGAGACATGGCGAATCCATAAGTTTGACAAGAGCGCGAGAGTAACGAGAAATAAACGGTATCCTCAAATTGCGCATCGGTCGAAAGCCCCCTCCTACATCTTCGCTCCTAATAGCAAAGGCCTACATGCAATACGTCACGAGTAAAAATTTTGTGAGCACTTAGTTCTTTTGTAGAAGTGCTGTTGATTCTACGCGCATTGAATACCCAGCCTGTTAATATATTTGCCAAAACGTTGAATGTTGAACATTTTTCTCAGCACAAAAGCCCACAAACTAATAAACTGTCGCAACACGTATTATCTGTTGTTTTTGCTGTTTTTTTTTGTTCAATCACATTTTTTCGACATCTTCTAATCAATCATAACTGAAAGGAGACCTTTTTGATAATATTTTCTGAGTTTACATGTTAGGATTAAAAGATTGAAACTGATCCTCGATAGGCACTTATAAGAAATGTCATAAAACACTTCTAACCGTTCGGACTCGTCGGTTGGGCAGCAATATTTATTTTTGGGGGCGGTTTTCTAAAAAAACGAAAAAAGCATCAACTGCATGCGACGAAAACATTAAAAAGAAGCGTCGCACGAAAGCACATAAAAGTACGTCCACGGTCACGTATTCACTTCATCCGGGCTGGTGCACATTCTGCAACTACGTTTCGGACGTGATTTACAAATGACCAAATGCCTTGTCTACTTTGTTACTACAAAATGTAAGATTTGTAATTTACTGGATTATTAATTGATCATTTAAATTTAACAAAATTAATGAAAGTCTGTAGTAGTCTGGAGTAGAAATAAAATCAATAAATGTAACTTTGTCATATTTAAGGCACTACTTAAATGATTCAAACAAGTCCTTGAAACATTGGCATTTTCGCTTCTAAAGAACAGCTTTCAAGCAGCCTAAGTAAAGAAAGAAATGTACGGAAATAAGAAAAGACACCGCAGTATATGTCGCAATATGACTTATTAAATGGCTACCCTATGCGACCCTGACTCTCAAGAGATCAAATTCTTATTTTAAGACTTAAATGGGCATTCCCAAATTGTTGGCGACCCTGTATACATATACAGATAGAGTTTTTAGCAGTTACGAAACAACTTATTATAGTCTCAACACGCACGTGGCTAGCGTGTTACCATCTAACTGTCATTGGCTTTTTATCTGGGATTTCCAGATGGCAAAATATTTTGATTCAATGCAGAGCAGAGTCATTTATCATTTCCTCGCTGTTTACTCTGGCATGTGTACCTGTGTTGCTATTTATTTTCTCTTTTAACATAATGACTCTCATTCTGTGAATCGCAAGAATAGCCTACCTGGTTTTTAGCATTGTTGCAATCAGCATATGAATTCGAAACGGTAAAATTAAGCTACTTGTTCTTTAAATCTACATTAGTGATGTGCAACTTGAATACGGTTAAATATCGGATAGTATCGAATATTTAATCAGATCAATGGGATACTTTTTCTTGGAAAGTGTCTGGTTTTTTTATTAAATTGCAATAAAACACGTATTTTGTAATAGTAATCATTTTGAAAAGTATGAAAAAAAATATAACAATTTAAACTTTCAAACGAGCAGATCTTTTGTGCTAAAACTTTGAATTTTGCGTTAGTTATTAATTAATTTAAACTGAAATGAAGCCAAACAGCACTTGTCTCATTTTACATCAGAAAACTCATTTTTAAAAATATTCAGGATAATTTAAAAATTTGATCGCCACGCTCATGAACATAAACAAATTAAAAAAAAAACAATGGCATTTTTAATCATTTGACGCTTTGTCATGTCATTGATACTTCGTTAATCCCAGATTGGACACCCATGGACCTCCATTACAAAGGCAAATTTTTTATATTTACCAGTCTCGTTTCATAACAACAGTATTACAACTTCGGATTCAAGTGGGGTTCCTATTTATGTACATAAAAATATACATTTTTTGATTAATAATAAAAGTTTGTATTTTATTTTTAATAGCTATTGGCTAAAATGCCCTATCGAACAATAGTGCCCATCCTGTTGTGTAAGGAATATCCGATATTTTTTACTGAGCAAAGTGTCCCATCCTTTTTACGCGGTAGATCACCACACCACGAATCTATATAGTATTAGACAGTCGACAATTAGTTGCAAAAATATAATGTAAAGAGGTTAAAAAAATGTTTTAGAAATATTCCTTTTTATGTTTCTATCTTTTACGCCAAATTATTTCAAGGCAACAAAAGCAAAAAATTGTGGCAAAGGGAACAGTTGGCTTATCATTAAAACATTATTATTACCCCCAAATTTTTGCCCCAACATAAGAGAGGTTTCAATATATTCCAAATGGTAAAAAAAACTGTTCCAAAAATTCAGTGGCTCGGGGCGATAAGGGATTCAAGCTAGTTTTAGACTTTTAGATAATTTGAGGAAAATAAAGTTTAAGATTTTCCATAAATACTTAAATTAGATTTTTAACCATTTAAAATAATAAATTAGAAAAAGAGGTGCTCTTTTACAATAATTTTATTATCCATATAAATCAATATAATAACAACATCGAATAAAATATGTTAAAACAGAGTTTTATCCAGAATACCGAAACAGAAATTTGCACTCGACGCCATCTTAGCATCATCAGGATATGATAAAAAAACTTTTAATTATCTTCTGATTCTGTTTCTGTATCGCAGATAAAACTCTTGTTTATCCAATCGGACGAAAAACGACGCCTTTCCGATGTGTTTTCTCACCGCAAAAGTCATGATTCCAGTATATTGTATTCGTTGCTTGGCAACATGCAATAACTGTACAAGAATAGAAAATAACAGACCGGGAATATGCCATTCCCGTCCTAGGCCGGGAATGTAACATTTCTGTCATATTCAAACGTCTTGTTTGTCAGATCTGACGTCTATCAAAAGTAACATTTAGCTGTAGTTTCCGTAGCTACGCAATAAACTTCAAGCTCGCTCGATTCAAAACTTTATATTATGTTGAGTTTAAATTTAAAATACCGTTTTTATTTACAGTAATATTTGGCTCTATTTATATAAGTACGTATTCTAATTAATTTCGATCGGATAAAAAATAGTATGTGCAACTCGTAGGAAAAGCACATTCCTGGAATCCTGTGATGCTGGCCTCGGCTGCGCCTCGTCCAGCAACTACCACAGTCGTCCAGGAATGTTTTGCTTTTCCTCCTAGTTACACAATATACTATTAAAGTGTATTTTGCCGAAGGTTTCAAACCTCAACATAGATAATGTGTTAAATAGAAACATCAAAACTTTTTGAAAAGAATGTGGTTTCTAACCCGTTTGGCAACACAGTTTTGGTAAAAATTCTCATTGTAACAATACAATAATTATATTATATCATTTTCCAAATCGCCAACTATATTCTCCAATTCGGATGCGTCTTTGATTACACCTTCAGGGTCGTTAACGATCTGGGAACTATAAAATGCTTGATTCACAGGTGGAAAAAAATCAATAATTTATTAATAACATCTTCAGCTTTCTCTGTATTTAATGGTACTGGCTCAGGTGATGAAGAGTTGGTTTTTCAAAAAATGTATCATCAATGTTAATTCCCGTTTTGTCGACATTTACTTCATTAAAATTTTCAGTCATATAAAGAGTTTGGAAGGTTTTCGTCAAATTTAATTAATGTTTTTTTTTAGTATCTTTACTTAAAAAATTTACCTGATTTACTACTTAAAATTTGTCGTGTGGTACCTAATATTGAAAAACCAAAATTTTTATAGTGACAGATGCTGTTCCTTTCTTTAAACCTTTATTTACTTTAAAAGGCTTTAAATAATAATTTAATTATCTTTGTAAAAATTGCCTCCAGTAAAAATCTACCAAAAAAGTGCAAGACTTGCAAGAGTCTTGGAGCAAGACCAAGACCAAGACCAAGACTGGGCCCTGCAAGAACAAGGCTACGACCAATACCACTTATTACACTGCAAGACCAAAACCAAGACCACATATGCAAGACCAAGGCCAAGACCAAGACTAACCCGGTCTTGGTCTTGGTCTTGCATTTTCTCATCAGTACCAATAGTGTATTCAGGTACACCATTAAATTCGGCAGCTTGCCATACGTTTCTCTTGCATGTTTTTCATCATGAAGGGCTTTTTTTTTAATTTTGGCCAGTGGTTTTGACACTTCTCCCAACTAGCACTTTCCTGTAAACCCGGCCCACGTCCAAGGCCACTCCCTAAAAACGAATATTTTGATTATCACCCTGTATAAAAAATGCCTGCATAGATAAACGAATTAAACCCTAGCCAAAATATTCTTAAAGCATCTCACATCTTACTGGTATTAACAGAAATTATTTAAAAAAATGCATCTAAGTGTAAGTTCCCATGGTGAAAAAAAAGCGGAGGAACGGAAGAGCCTAGTTTACGCTTTTTTTGGCGGAACTCCCCTCGATACATGCATCGAAGGCTTGACCTTGACCATTGACTTATGTCATTGACCCAAATTTATTTTTATTTGGTTTATTTGGAAAAAGGAAAAAAGCAATAGACAACAAAAAATACATAATGAGTGAAGTAAACAGTTAGTCCCTTTTATTAGTTATAGGAGGAACTTATTTCAAGAACAAGGGGTTCACTTACCTACAAAAATGAGGAAAATCATAGAAAGCTATTAAATTTATATACTATTTATCTTAAAATATAGAGAACTGAACAAGTACGCGAAGATTCTGGGTTAGAGACATATTCATACATAAATAAAAGACTGCTGTAATATTTAGGTCAATGCAAAACATCTGTGAAAAAAATCTCTCGTCACCGGTTGGCGGACGGGCGGGGTAGCATTAAATGATGGATGACATTCTTGACATATGATAAAATCCGCAAAAATTTGAACCCAAGTTAACTTTTTGCGTATTTCAAGTGTACCATGGGAACCCACACTAAGAGAGGCACAACTTAAAATTTCAATATTCCTAGCAAATCATTCTCATACAAAAAATCATGTGCGCAGTTCACACGCTGTAAAAGTGAAACCTTTTTAAAACAAAACGTGGTGTTCCCAATCGGTCACCCATCCAAGTACTAACCATGCGCAACGTTGCTTACCTTCAGTGATCGGACGAGCACTGCTTTTACTTTTAATAAACATGTAACAACTGTTCTATCTCATTCTCTCATACGCTACATCCTCTAGACTAAATATATAATTCTGTTTATCTCTATTTAGAGTCGCTTTTTCGTTTCATCGAGTCTCAAATTACACCCGCGCTAAATAAGTTTTCACTTCAAAAAGAATGAAACATGGAAACTGACCTTGACAATTGCCCGGCGCAAACGATTATTGGAAGGCAACTAATAAGCCAACATTTATATAAAATTATACAGTGCGCGTCTAAAGTCAGGACCCCCCCTTAACTTTTGAATTGTTTAATGAAAATTTGAAGACTTTAATAAGACAACATAAACGAAATTTTAAGCAAGAAATGACAGATAAAAATGTCAAACTGACAGTTGGACTCCATTTTGAAAAATAAATCAATAGTAAAGGGGGTTCAGTCAAGGTCTTTTCACCTGTATTTCATCGTCAAACTGCAAACTAAAATTAAATGTTCTTTTTCTATTAATTGATCTTTTAATTATAATTAACACATCTTAAGAAACGCCACAATAATAAAACAAATTTTATCTAACATTTCTTATGAAACGCAAGAATAAAAAATAGTTGGAACAAAACATCACAGAACCTAGACTACTATAAGTGCTCAAAATGTTCGCATTTCGCTTCATGGCACATGTACAGTGACAGTTTGTCCTGAAATTTTTCACTAACCTTGTGAAATTTTTCAGGTGTAATTGAGGCACATACCTGAATTATTCTCTGGCGTAAATGATTTAATGAGTCCGGCTTTGTAATATACACCTTGGATTTAACATACCCCCACAAAAAAAA
>MU182191.1:256380-268305 GCA_016904865.1 Pissodes strobi
TATTATTATTATTATTATTATTATTATTATTATTATTATTATTATTAATAATTATAATAACCCCCGCACGGGGAAAGTTGAACATTGGTTCGGCTGCTTTGGGGCGTGACGTCCCCACGGGTTACCTGGCAGTAGGGAAAAAATGCCGTATCCCCTGCGTTAAAGGGGGACACCCATGAAAATGGTGATTAACCGAAGCCTCGGAGAAAGGTCGCTGCCTGGGGATCGCCAGAGCATGTCTGGAGCCGGCGCTGAACATGACAGCTGGCGGGACGTCGGCGGCAGGGTGCTGAGATGGCGGGCCCCTGCTGCACAAGAAGCTACAGCTCCACAACCACAACAACTACACAGGCGTCACCTAAGAACCCAGATACCGCCCGCTGAGGGTGCTGCGCAGGAACTTCAGCCAGCGCTCACTCAGGCGGGATTATCCAGACGGCGCATGAAATGGACACCGTCCATGAATGAATCAATAATGGGTATCTATTTTAAGGTAAACTGTATTACCCGAGGGGACGAGAGGCCATCGGATATCGACAAGGACTGCATACTGAATTCTGCAGAGATGATCCAGAGCTGCATGTAACAGAGCAGAGAGTGGCAGATCAATATCGTGTTATCATCAGAAACAATCTCATCCCAGCTGCGAGACTTAACACCATAAAACAAGAAGTAGAACGCCAACTTCTAAACCTGCACAATAACAACGAAGATAATGAGGATCATGATGATGATGAGAATAAGAATCACGATAATAACGAGAATGGTGACCAGAACGGAGATGCTGGATATGTGGGAGGGACGCCTGAAGTAGCAGAGCAAGAGCTGAACGGTGGGTCACGTGATCTAAATAGAGATAATGTGGACAACGAACCATTATTCGAAACACTTCTTTCAGAGATGAGAAAGCTAATTGTGGAGTGTAATGGCACCAACCCATTAAGTAGACCACCATTACCTAGGGTGAACCCCGCAAAGAAACTAGGGATCGCCGTTACTATTATGAACAACCGAATTCTGCCAAACTTTATCACCCAGGCGAATACGTTGGACCACTTCCATATTTTAATCTACTGCGCTGGAAGGGCCATTGCCTGAATCTTGGGAACTAAAGTACGAGCAAGGGGAACGGCGCAAACAGTGGACAAGCCACAATCACCTCATTGGGAAATAAGATTGAATGCTAGGATTGATAACATACGAAGAGATACAGGAAGGCTAAAAGAATGCATCAATGGAGACAGGTCCCATAGGCTGGAAGCTTGCGTTCGTTCGAATCCATCGATTCCATGCTCGTGATGATCCAGAAAACCAAACACACAAGCAATATCTTGACCCTCTAAAACAAAAATTATCTGTATTTTCAGGGCGTTTAAAGAGGTACAAATCAAGTAATAAAAGAAAACGAGATAATGTCTTATTCCAACGATCAGAAAAACATTCTACAGAGCGTTCAATACGAGGGCTAGAGAATCGAACAACAAATTTCCCAGCAGTGACGATATTGAACAATTTTTTAGAGAACAGTTGGGAACACCGACTTAGCGCAACGTTGAAGCAGGCTGGATTGCGGGGGAGCGCCGGACCTCCCAGGAATTCGATCAAATGCCTGACGAGACGTTTACGACAGCAGAAGTTACAAAAGGCATCAGAGATACCCATAACTGGAAGGCACCTGGCTCAGATCGAATACAGAAATACTGGCTCAAGAAACTCCAATGTACCCACGAAAAATTAACAAATTTATTTAATGACGTAATAGCCAATACTGAAAATATAGCACGCTTTCTAGTTCAGGGTGCCACATATCTTCTATCAAAGGACGCGGAAAACACGGAGGATCCATCCAAGTACCTACCAATCACGTGCCTCCTTCCCAACGATGTACAAAGTGATAACAACCTGCTTAGCGCACCGGCTATATGCCCACTGTGAGCGAAACAAGATCATTGCTGACCAACAGAAAGGATGCGCTAAGGGTTAAACGGGGTGCAAAGAGCAACTCATAATCGACTCTGTCATCTGTAACCAGGCGTGTTCCATGCGTAGGAATCTGTACATGGCTTACATCGATTATAAAAAGGCTTACGACTCTGTGCCTCATGAGTATGAGTGGCTACTAAAGATTCTTCAAATATATACGACATTGTTAACTTTTTAAGGCATGCCATGACAACTTGGCAAACAAAATATATCTTGATGAAGCAGGGATTACCGTCGAAAACATACCAATAAAAAGAGGTATATTTCAAGAAGACACCCTCAGTCCGCTATGGTTCTGTAATGCGATGAACCCTCTCTATCCCACCAGCTGAATCTACTTCCTATGGATACAATATCAAAAACAACAACGAGGCAGGAGAGAAAGTCAATCATTTGCTCTATATGGATGACCTAAAACATATGGGAGCTACCAAAAATCAGCTAAAGCAAATGTTGAAGATTGTAGAACAATTCTCCATGGATATTGGAATGGGGTTTGGCCTGAAAAAGTGCCATACAGTGAACATTGTACAAGGTAAAGTAGGTCAAGGTCGCTTGAAACTATGAACAAACACAATCAAAGGATCAGGAATACACTTTTGCAATGCCCCAGTAGCTCCAGGAATTTCTTGTCGGTAGCAAAGGCAGTAAGTAACAACTTTACAGAAACGTCTCTCCCACCTTTGACGGACGAACGTGGCATCACGGCGACTACAGCCAAGGAAAAAGCAAACATGCTCGCCAAAATGTTTTCTTCGCACTCTACATTAGACGTCCCCCAAGGCAAGACTCTCCCCACCATATCGAACATCAACACTACCATGGCAGAAGTCAAATTTCATCACCGTGATATTCGTAAAATCCTTAAAAATCTAGATACGCAAAAGGCATCAGGACCGGACGGAATACCTGCCATCGTATTAAAGAACTGCGCCAACGGACTAACACCCGTTTTTTCCAGGCTTTTTTCTCTATCTTACGGAAAAGGAATTTACCCATCTTCTTGGAAAGTCGCTGTTCCAAAAAAAGGCAAGAAAACCACGCCCTCAAACTATCGCCCAATTGCCTTGCTTCCAATAATCTCCAAAGTCATGGAACGTGTAGTCAATCAGCAACTACTCAAGCACCTCGAGAACAACAAAATAATCAGCGATAAGCAATACGGCTTTCGCAAAGAGAGATCCACAGGAGATATATTAGCCTATGTCACTCATATATGGAGTAGGGCAATTGAGAACTACGGAGAGTCTCGAGCGATTGCGTTGGATATTTCAAAGGCATTCGACAGAGTTTGGCATGACGGACTACTCAACAAACTACCATCCTCCGGACTGCCAGCCTCTATCTGCAGCTTGCTTGCCAGTTTTCTTAAGAGCCGATCTCTGCACGTTGCAGTCGATGGACACATCTCGGACACATTCACCATCAACGCGGGCGTGCCTCAGGGCGCAATACTTTCACCACTCTGTTCCTCATCTATATATTTATGACCTGCTGATCGAAGCAAATAATCCTGTTTACAGTTTTGCAGATGACAGTACCCTTGTCTCCTACTTTAGATCAGAAAAACCCTTACCAGCCACTGAGACTCATCACCGCAGACAGGAGCAGATTACAGCAATTAATCAAGACCTGGAGAAAGTTCAAACTTGGGGCGACCGAAATTTGGTTCAGTTCAATACAGCAAAGACCCAAGCAGCCATGTTTACTAAGAGGCCCAATACAGCGGGCCCTGACATCAATATGGCAGGGTCGATCATTCCTTCATCCTCGTCAATCGGACTGCTGTGTATCTCGGTCAACAGCAATATGTCCTGGCATGACCACGTTGCTAACATCGCAAAATCAGCCTCCCAGAAGCTTGGTGCGCTATTTCGCAACAAAAAACTCTATACACCGCAGCAGTTGCTCTTGCTCTACAAAGCGCAAATAAGACCGTGCTTAGAATATTGCTCACATATCTGGGGTGCCGCACCAAAGCACACCCTAAAGCTGCTGGATTCCATTCAGAAGAGACCTGTGCGTCTCGTCGGCGACCCGGAGTTGACCCGGAATCTAGATAGTCTGGAACACCGCAGACATGTAACCGATATATCTCTGTTTTACAGATACTTTCACGGCAGATGTTGGCCCGCCTCATCCCGCCTTTGGCAGCTCCTGTCAGACAGTCACGACAGACGGCAAGAGCGTACCAGTTCGTCGTACAACTGGAAACACCTAGAACATCGCTTTACAAGAACTCCTTTGTCTGGCGCACTGCATCACTGTGGAACTCACTCCCAGGACATCTGTTTCCCACTAATTATAACTTACAAATATTCAAGAGCCGTGTCAATCAACATCTTCGCACACACACCGCTCGTCGAGCGCCATAGTGTCTCCCTTTAGTGTGTGTGCCACTGCCATAAAAAGAAAAGGGACTACCAGAACATCGAGGCAGCGAAGGGAGATGAGTTTTACAAGTACCTCGGAATGAAACAAACAATGCACATAGCACATGGCGCAATGAAGGCTGAATTAACAGAAGAATTTACTAAAAGGATAAAACGTTTGGTAAAAACTCAACTTAACAGCAAAAACGTCTGCAAGGCTATCAATACTTATGCCGTCTCAGTTCTTGGATACTCGTTTGGATTGGTAGCATGGACCGGCACTGACATTGAAAATCACCAGCAGAAAATGAAATTGATTAACTATAAAATTGAAACGTTTGAAATAGCTAACAGAAAAAGTTTTTTGAATTTAAAGGCGATGCGCTAAAAATGACAGCGTATCTCTAATATTCACATTACATCAAACATGAAACTTACAAAAAAAACCGATTGTTAAATCCATGCAATTTCCTTCTGAATGGAGATTAATATTACGTATCGCATATCCCAGTTTAAAAAAGCGAAAAGTAATAAAAAAATAGGTACCTGCCGCAGTGGCATCAGCTTTGCAAGACTAAAAAACGAATCGGAATCAAACGGTCTGCCAGGATGAAAAATATACATCACGCGGTGGCGCGGCGGCAGATGGCTCAGAGGGTGCAACGCGAGAAATGTTTTTATTAGCCCTAATCCTATGATTGATTGAATTCATGAACGCGAGCTTCTTTCGAACATTATATTGCACTGAAAATATTTTATTAATAAAATTATGCTGTCGCAATAAGTAAAAACTTCACTCTCTAGTGTTTTATTTCTTTGATTCAATGAAATTATTGGCGCTGGCATCACCATTTGCTTCAAAGACTGCAGTGTTGGTAATTTATAAAAATCGTGGAACATTAGATATATAGCTCGCGAAACTGCTATCTTAAATTTAGGAAAAGCCTTAGGAGCTTTTCATTATCAAGGCCTTATTGCATTAATCGAGAAATTCAAAAACTAAGTACATTTCAATTATTTAGGTCCATAGGTACTTTTTCTTGAGCGTGTTCATGGATTCGGCCGCCGCGGAATTCAGGAGGTGCTAAATATCTGACTTCATACCAATGTTACCAAATTGTACAGTGAGGCCTAATAATTCTATAGCATTTAATTTCTTGCCATATTTATTCTTATATATGTTTCTTGTTTATATTCTTACTCTGAGGTTTCTTGCTATACAGACGTGCCCGGGGTAGCAGTAAATGTGAATGAAGGTGAGAAGGTGAAGTTAAGCTGTAACAATAGTTAAATGTTTATCAGTCATTTTAACTGTTCGAATGAATAATTATTAGCTTTTATTTTTCTATTCAGTTCAGAGACTTGTTTTCCACTATTTCTTTCAAATCTGAAACACTTCTGTTGTTAAACTTAACTAGGGACATACTGGTTTCTTTACGTTCCTCCATAGCTTTAATATCAATATATAAATATTCTTTAGTAGTAGACAGTCAGAACTTAGAATCGTTCTGTAATAAATGAAAATTAATGAGTTTGCGAATTGTCGACCTAATAAGAAAATCTATGCAGCTGCATAAAAATGAATAAATGTTTTTTTATCCGATCGGACGAAAATCGACACCTTTCCGATGTGTTTTCTCACCGCAAAAGTCATGATTCCAGTATATTGTATTCGTTGCTTGGCAACATGCAATAACTGTACAAGAATAGAAAATAACTGTCCGGGAATATAACATTCCCTAGGCCGGGAATGTAACACTTCTGTTCTATTCAAACGCCTTGTTTGTCAGATCTGACGTCTATCAAAAGCAACATTTAGATGCTATTTCCGTAGTTACGTAATAAACTTCAAGCTCGCTCGATTCAAAACTTGATATTATGTTGAGTTTAAATAAAGACATTTAACCTGAAGAGACGGGACAAATGGTTCTTTGTTTTCCCCCAACATTGAGGCACATTCTATGGTCGATAGATGTAGCGTTGCCAAATTTTAAGTTTACGAGTTACTGTACATACTTTTTTCATATTAAATTATAACACTAAATACTTATTTTCCCCATTTTTGATTCATCAAAAACCGGTTCTGAAGTTCTTACATGTCAATCTGGCAATGCCGCTTCCCTTGGTTCCGCCTTGTTTTACCCCCAAAATATGTATAGTATGCACGTAGTAAAGTAACTGCACCAATAGATTGAGAGCATTGGAGGTCGACGACCGACGGCTCTTCCCCATTCGAAGGATACTAACTTGATAACGTTTCAAAACCAGTGAAGGCACTGCTGTAAATATGTTTATCTACTTTAATTATATTATATACCTACCTAATACGGGTACTTATTAATGCAATAGCTTTATAGAAATACCCTAACAATTTACTGGTTTAGCAAATCTAAATAAACCAATTACAATTGCCAATACTCTAGATTTAATCTTTTTTTCTAGATATACCAGTTTATTTAGGAGATTTTTTTCAGTGATAGTAGCATTTATAATGAAATGAAAATATATTTTTAATAGGTATTTAATAGAAGAAAATAGTTATTAAGCTACTTTTTGAATATGTCATTAACCATTAACCAGATATTTGTCATATTTATATGTTTTTAAATAAAATTTGTATGCTTCAGTTTCTTTTTATTTGTCTCAAAAATAATGATAAGCAATTTATTTTTAGGCTAGCAGCGGTATGATTTAATTTTTCGTTTAACCATTGAGAGCAGAAAAACCCTATGTGTCACAAAAACGTTTAAATCGGGATAAAATTGCGTATTTTTGGTATCTCATAAATTTCGTGTTCAAATTTGAAATTATTCAGGAAATAAGTTTTCGGAAATTTTATTTCATTATTAGCTGCTGAATAGTATATTATGCAATGACCATTCATTGCAAATGTAAGTTGAATATACTTTTTTCTACGACTGCCATGAAAATAGACAAAAACGCACTAACAACTGCCCTTGAAAGCTAGACATTTCAAACATCGTGTGAAAAGTATACTTTGCACATGGCGTGTGCAAAGTATACTTTTCACACGCTTATTCGGGTATTTAGATTAAAGGGCTTCGTCTCCGTTTTAGAGCTTCGCCCTCAAAGGTCCCATTACCAGATCTCTAAAAAAGGGGGGCCCAATAATAGGGCTTCACCCCCCGGGAGCCCCTTTTTGCAAAACTGTAGAAAATGGAACTCTTATACCAGGGGCCCCCTTTTAAGACTTGAGCCCCATTTTAGGGCTTCGTCCCCGGGGGCTCCATTGCTAGATCTGTAAAAAATGGGACTCCCGAACCATATTCCTCATTCTAGGGTTTCGCCCCCCTTAGGCCCCATTTTAGGGCTTGGCCCTCGGAGCCTCTTTTTCAAAATATTTGGAAAATAGGGACCCCATTCCGGTGGCCCCATTTTAGGACTGTGCCCCTAGTTATAGTTTAGCGAGAATCTCTTACTCACGTAGCTTCTTTCATTAGGAATAAAATTTTCTCATAAATCAATAATAAAAATGTTTCCCATATAACATGTAATTTTCTACCAAACTCCCAGTGGGGCACCCTGTATGTAGCAGTCGTAGAAAAAGTATAGTGTGCTACACGTGCTGAAAAGACTTTTTACACTCATGAGACTTTATGACACTCGCTTACGGCTCGTGTCACCAAACTGTCTCATTCGTGTGAAAAGTCTTATTTTCAGCACTTGTTGCACAATATGCTATTTCTATTTTGGTATCATAAAGAAGTATTTTCGATACGCAAAGTAGTGTCGACACTATTTTTGATGACTGGTTGCTATGATATTAACAAAATTGTGCAATGTCAAAGCTCACTAGCAAAAATTTCGACACCGTTTTGAATGGGATTCCTAATAATACAGACGTCAAAAGTGACAAGATGGCCGTCCAACTTTTGATCGCGACTTGAATAAATTAATGTTTTTCTTTAAAAAACCAGCAAAATAGCACTCTTCGCCCAGTTTTGTTTGGTTTCAAATGGACGTTTTAAAGCCTGAATTTGTGCGACGCGACGTGACGTGTAGCTTTTTTGTATTTCGTGAGTGATTTCCTATAAATATTTTCATAAACTTTATATCAAAGTAACGATGGTCTTGCGGTGTGAGGTATGCAAAATCTCCAGCTATTATCATCCGAACCTGAGTTTCCACAAGTAAGTAAATGTAAATGAAACACAGTAGTACAGTGGGCACCATTTTGTGATGTGATTAATTAATATTTTATAATACTTACCTATGTATGTGATATTAATGGATAATCTGATATGTTTGCAGTCATTTACCAACCTCTATTAAATCATTTTTAAAGTGAAACTTCTTTGGTTTCATGGCAGTGGTTTTGCAAGGACACGGAAAAATTTCGTGAAACAGCAAAATAATTTTTTTGTGTTAACTAACCTTCAGAACCCATATCTAACCCAAACTAACTCAATCTAACCCACACACTATAAATAAAACATAAATATATTTTAAATAATGCACCCGAATAAATACCATCATTTCAAATTAAACGTATTTACTTTATTGAAATTATTATTATGATGGACTCACATTTTCAAAGTCTACGTCTATGAACTGTCCTTGCTTTCGTTCAGGCGGGGGCGGGCAATACTACATTTAGTAGTGGGGACGAAGTTTGACAAAAGTTTGTACACGATACATAAAAATATAAAGAGGCGGAACAATCGTTTTGTTGATATTTTTACAAGATTTCGGATTTTTATGAACGAGTTGTCGGGTCTCTTTAGGTTAAACGTTTTTGAGTTTAAATTTAAAACACTGGCACTGCTTTATTTAGAGTAAGATTTAGTTCTATTTTTATAAGTACGTATTCTAATTAATTTCGATCGGATAAAAAAATAGTATGTGCAACTCGTAGGAAAAGCACATTCCTGGACACCTGTGTTGCTGGCCTCGGCTGCGCCTCGTCCAGCAATTACCACAGTCGTCCAGGAATATTTTGCTTTTCCTCCTAGTTACACAATATACTATTTTCTTCAAACGTCAGTAAATCCGTCATTACTCGACTGTGTAGGCGGCCGTGAAGTTTCGTTTTTCCTCCACCGGAGCTTTAATTTTCACTTTTCCGCCGGCGGAGGTAAAAGTGTTGTCATAGCTACATAGATACAATACAAACAGACAACAAAATAAGCGTCAACAACTCAAGATTTATTAAACTACAATTTGTATTTATCACTCAATTTGTGACTGCATTTCTAAAAATCACTAATTTAGGAACAAATTGGTTATTATTTAATCGAACTTACTCAATAACTGCTTATCAATACGGAATTAAAACGCAATCGGAGACGCAATCTTAAAAAAATAATTATTGTTGACAGTGTCCACTGACAGCTTTATTACATTACCATAGCGACAACCTGTGCCTATTCACCGACACCGGTCTAAGCCGCCTTGCGAACCCACTTATCTTTAATAATAATTAGATATTATTACTATTAAAAAGAGATGCTTTTGCATTAATTTGTAGACATTTGAAGAAAAAACAGCATATTTTATTTGGAGGAAAAGTTACTTTTCATGGCTTGCTCTCTATTACCAGCCTCACTCCGTTCGGCTGTTAAACACGAGCGCGCCATGAAAAGTATCACTTTTCCTCCATATAAAATAATATACTATTTAGGTTTTATTTTAAATAGCTACTTGATTTTGAACATTTTGTAGTGATTATTTCCTTTCTATTTTGACCAATCACTGACAAGAATTCGTATGTCATATTTAATATTCAAGTGGAAAAATTGCATGACAGCTCCTGTCAGTAATTTTTCCGGAAAAATGTTTGATAGGTACTGTCAAAATAAAAAATTGTTGCATTTCTATCTAGTTATCACCGAATGACTGTAGCAAATCAATTTCACGTAGCAACCTGACAACGCTTTCATTTTAAATAATTTTTTCGGAAAAAAATAATTTTGTGCAACATGGAGCGTTTTGGATATGTTCCAAACGAAGAAATCAATCAAGAAGTAAAAAATAGCGTACCTAGTAGACACACAACAGCATTTGGAAGCAGTTTATGAGTTTTTGTTCTGAAAAAAAAGTACGTAATTGATAAAAATACAACAGTATCAACTTTGAATTTAATTCTCAAAAACTGGGTTTGGAATATGCGTAAAGTTAAGGGTGAGGAGTATAAAGAACATTGCTTTAAAATAATGTCACCAAAAAGCTACAGCAAACTTTTTTTGTGGATTACAACACTGTATTTGATCCGTTTCACGATATTGAATTTAAAACATCTCCTGACGCTCGAAACGCAAAAAAGAAGAACTCCTCAGAAACAAGAAGATAAAAGAAAAACAAGTTCGACTTCACTAAAACTCGATGAATACCACAAAATGGTATCTTTATGTAACGAAAATACACCCGGTGGGCTACAACGCAAGTTTTTATTTATAGCATCAATGAAACTGGCGTGGAGAGGTGGAGAAGCTTTAAATTGTTTGATGCACTACCTCAAACCAGAGACAGACAATGATGGAATTAAAACAGGTATGTTTTTCTACAATTTTTTTCTTTTTTTCGTTTTTTTTTTTATTTAGGTAAATATATAGAAAAAATAATATTTTGAAAACGAAGTAATGAAATGTTTTCTTCTTGTTGCAGGAAGAATAACATACAACCCAGTTTTCACTAAAACCGCTTAGGAAGGTGCAAAAAAAAATGTGCGACAGCAAATGGTTAGTTCCAAATACTAAGCGCCCTGAATTTTGCCCGGTATGCTTCTATTACATGCTAATATCAAAACGTTCAACAAACATCAAGACAGATAGGCTGTGTTTGACACCAAACCCAACATGGAATACTCCGCAGACCTTAGGATGGTTTAAAAATATCCCTGTGGGAAGAAAGGAGCTGTCAAAATGGACAAAAGAAGCTGCGGATAGGACTGGTTAAAACAGAAAAGATTAAAAAAAAACAAACCACTCACTAAGAGCTACAGCTATCAGCAACCTAGCAAAAGCAGGGATCGAAGAGCAACAGCTGATAAAATAACAGGACACAATCGAGATAGCTCCATAAACCCCTATTTACAAATGGATAGTAACGATCACTCAATAATTATAAATGCTTTAAGAAATGGAAGCAAGGAGCCTGAAGCATCGTCTTCTCAGGGGCAAATAAATCAAAACACTACTACTGCTGCAACGTCCTCCGCAGATGATATGCATTTATCTGAAGTATTAAGCATTATAAAAAATCATAACAATATATCATACAAGACTCCCGTAGTATACGTAAAGTGTAACTTTAGTAGTAATAGTACCCAGTAAAATGCTTTGTTCGATGCTTTGGTTGATTAAATTCTCATATTACTAGTAAATAGGCTTTTTTTGTTCAGTCAGGAAATAATCTTGCCAAATATCATTCGTGCAAATTACTTGTCAACTCGTTTTTCCAAATTTTTTCGGAAAAATTGGATGCACTTATGATATTACTCCCAATTATTTTACAATTTTTTTTGTGGCAATGACACACACACATTAAAGGTAGATCTTATGGCACTCGACGAGCGGTGTGAGTGCAAAGATGTTGAGGCACGGTTCTTGAA
>MU182191.1:273305-308668 GCA_016904865.1 Pissodes strobi
AAAAATGTCATAGAAAGTTGAGTATAATATGCATTTCTTAGTGTGTTCCCAGCGTGTTTCACCCAATATTTTTTCTAATTTTGAATATTACGTGATTCTTTTTAATTCAAGTTAAAAATATAAAAAAACGTCCTTATAATTATTTTTATGTCGCGAAGTGAGTTCGGAGAATATGTTTATTTGTTAATTCGTTGCTATGGAAGCAAATATTGTTTTGTGTCAAGTTTCCTAACTTTAAATTTCGAAAAATTGAAAATTAACCATTTATTGTTCTTATATAAATCTTTCAAATATCATAAAGTAAAAAAAATTATTAGATTCCAGTGTCCAATCCAGAGAGCGACATTGAAGAAGCGGCTCAATGTGCTTTAGCTACAATTATTCCTAAAGGTGCGTATAAATATGACGAGACGCGCGCGAGATGCGCCTGAGCCGCGCGTGAGCCAAGCCTATTCATAGAAATTCGTGGCTCGCGGCAACTTTTTTAAAGCAGCGAGCCCGACGCGACGCGAGCCTAGCGCGAGTATCCCGTATCCATCAGGAGATACGCGCATGCCACGAGCCAGCGACGAATTATTTTAATTTAAGCAGGGCCACTTTTGAATTTATTTTTCGGCTCAGTTCAGAAATGAGTGAAGAAGTGCGACATAATAATAGTGATTATTTTGCACAATTTTGCACTCTCCTGGGGAAAGTTATGATGTACCAAAAATTTGCATTTTCTCCCCGTTTGTCACAAAATTGAAAATTTTTGATGTTACTATGTTCAACTAATTTTGCATACCAATGTTCAAATTCTGCGCCCTCTTCTGGAGAAAGTTGTGAAGTGTCCAAAATTTGCATTCCTCACACCCTCTAACGAAAAGCATCCGGTTTGGATTTAAGACACCCGTCCATATTCCCGGGTTTGAAATTCAATAATTTATGTGCTTAGCTTATACGGGGTACCAGCTTATACCTCTCAATGAATGTTTAGTGGCTGTTTTATTTCATTTATATAACAAAATTAAATAAGGTAAGAAAATAATAACCTTTATTTATCCTTTTCACAAGATAAAATATGCCTTTTTAAAGGTATACTAATTTGAGGTTAGGTTTAGGTGTCTGTTGTCTTCCGATCTTGGCAGATAGTGCTGCGCGTTCATATCGATTTTTAATTTTCAAGAGCGATAGATTATCCGTGATGTTGTAGAGGGAGCAGCTAGACAAGCAATGACTAGAATCACAAGAGAGTGAGCGGGCGAAGAAGGATGGCTTAGAAAGAGTGAGTTAACATCCCTGACAAAGCATAATACCACTTATTGGGCTCCTCAGGGACGATATAGTGAAAAGATCAAATTTCGAAAAATACCTCACGGTCGTGATAAGAAGAACCCCGCTTCCATTCTCACATCGCAGCGAAGTACCATAAAATGGTGTACATACGAGGCAAGAACTGAACAAGGGACCGAAGCCGGAGTATTTGTGCCAGGAACCTAATTCTCCGAAGCAATAGGAAAACACCCAGATATATACCAGGCCGAAATTGACGTCATAGGAAGATGTGCGCAGTTCAACCTAGACAGAAAGAGATTGTCATCTTCTCAGGCAGTCAAGCAGCCATCAATGCGCTGAGCTCACCAACAATCAGCTCCCCAATAATGGGAGCTAAATGAACTAGAATAACAAATTATGTCTTCAATGGATACCAGAACACGCTGGGATAGAAGGCAACGAAAAAGCAGACCAACTGGCAAAAGTAGGAGCACAAACTCCTCTTTTATGACCGGAACCTTTCTGTGGAATAGGGATGCACACCTACAAGGAAGAATTCAGAAAATAATAGCGAACCAAATGGATCGAAACGCCTTCCAGGGTTTATGGCAACTTTTCCTAAGCCCTTTTAGAAAACCTACCTATATATGCAAACGGCAGCCAGTAATGTAGTGGAGAGCTAGGTTCGTGGATCCTCGGCACACTTTAATGAAGATACTGGGCGCCATCCAAATCAACTGGGACTCGACTTGGAAAAAAAACTATAATGTTGTTAAATGCTGAAAAGTAATTTTTGAAGGAGCTTTTCAATAAGGCATAATATTTCCCCAAAATAAATACTTTATTCTTCCCCTACTAATGATGAGGTACCTTGATATAAAACAACAATGATATAGTACAATTACAATCACATGTACAAGCAATAGAAAAAAGTTTACATAATATTGACTATTATCAACAATGGTGTCAGACGCAAACTGTTAGGCAAATATTCCGCATACCCAATAATAGGTTACTAAAATGATGGTAAATAGCGCACAGGGTTTAAGATTCATGACTTTTATTTCTGCCGCAATAATATAAAACAAAATATGTGCATAATCACTCAATCTGTAAATAATCTAAATTTGCCGAGACAGCCTTAAATGGGAATGGTATGACTTACAACTTATGAAGTAGATATTCTCGACCTTAAAATATTCTTCACCTAAATACCGGTATAAGTATGTGTACGGTCCATGCAACTCCAGAGCACTTCAAATCATAAATTGACATTTCCAGACTTGTGACATCACATCCATCCTACGATAAGCAAAAATAGTATGACGCGCAATCGATTGTCTAACCTAATACACGCAAGTAACCAAAAACACGCTGGAAATGATATCGCAACTAGGCAAAGCGATATACCTATAGCCAGAGCGGTAGATCTATCTATAGGGCCTGTTGCCTGGTAATAGCCAGTGGCTAAAAACGAACAGTGTACATTCTAGAGATTTCTCCATAACCAATAATCGTCAGTTCCAAGAATCGGCAACAGGACAGCAACAGCAATATATAAATTCTTCACGTGGAGGTAGGATTCCAATAACTCAACACAAACTAATATAGGTAACCTCCATGGCCCTGGTTCGAGCAAAAATACTTAAACGTAGCAAAAATATCATAAAATAATGAGCCCAATTATTTAAACCAGTCCATGAGGATTTACATCTCGGCCTCGAAGAAGCCAAAGGATTCCGGGTTATCGACTAGTCGCCCAGACAGCACGGCGCAAAAAGAAAGAACCTGGAACCAATTTCAACACTTTGACCCTGAAACATTGCTGCCAACATAACTTAGTTGAAATAGCAAGTCCGAGCGCTTCCAAGTCACAGCTCGGGTCAATCGAATGCTGCCCTAGACCATATTCGCCAAGCATCAAGTAAATACGCCTCAAAAAGAAACTGTTACTTAGGAACGTCGATTCTTGAACCTGTCTTATTTAAGTGTCAAAATCATATGGTGTGCCTGTTTTACTGATAGACCGATAGGTGAATTTTGACACAAGAAATGAAAACACAAAATCTCTTCGAAAGATGAATAAAACAAAGGGAAACACTAACACAATTAGATAAACGAATTATAATATACAATAGATGACTTTTATGATCTCCAAATTGTTTGAGGTAGGTACTGCTAACAATTCAATTAAAAGAGTAAATATATCCAAGGTTACATAGAGTAAATATATCCAAGGTTACATTTGTATCGAACAAATTGTTAATTTTTTATTGATTAACTTTTAATCAATGAAAGGATTGTGAGCATTTTCCCGAGTAAATAAAAGAGAGGTCAAGTATTTAAATCCAAAGACAAAAACTAGCGAATTGGAATGCACAATCAGAACCTATAATAGTATATTATGATATAAGTGTATAAGAGGGCCTTTAAAGCACGCGCGACATATTTCAAAACACGACGCGCAGCGGAGTGTTTTGTAAGTTGCAAGGGCTTTAAAGGCATCTTATACACGTATATCATACGCTATTTTTTATTACGAATGCATCACAATCTCAAAAATGTTTTAAATATTAAACTTAAGGGATATATTGACGAATATATTAATCTGTCACATTTGACATGATCAAATGTTTCTATAGCAACCTTTAAAAAAGTAGGCGCATCATAAACATTATTTTATGCACGCTGCAGCGTGCGATAATCATTGATTATGATGCATGCGTAATAAAAAAGAAGTTTCCGAGACCTAGTCAAGTACCTACGACTCTGCAAGGGATAAAAATCCGCCTTGATGTAATTAGCATTTCATGCATGTGTAGTACATCAAAAATGTAAATATAGAAAGTATATTCAATAACTTTCAAGACAAAACAAGGTAATGTATACTATACCTATATTCTATATTGGAATAATGCTACAGGTTAAGGCAATCAAAACAGTTTCTAGGGCCGCTACACCCAGGAAGATTAAAACACCTTCTAACACTGAGTAAAAGTAATCTCCACATCCTCACCGGCTTTCTTACGGGCCATTGTCGGCTGAGAAGGCACTTGAAGAGAATACAAATTAAAAGCGAGGACAGTTGCCGTTTCTGTGAGGATAGGGATGAAACCCCAGAACACCTTCTCATGGAATGCGAGGCTGTTGCGAACAGGCGAATGGCCTGCTCCGGGTTCTGGACCGTCCATCCATAGAACAATCCAGACTACTTGCTTTTATCGAACCACTGAAGCTGGATGCGGTATTGTGATTGAAAATTATATCAACGGGAGCACCATAAAATGATCTGTACAGGTCGACGTGTAATAACACCCTTCTTAGATCATTCATTCATTCATTCATCCGTGATAAATAAAGCATAAATCAACCGTAAAGGACCTTCATATAAATCCGTTGATTTAATTTCAATTATACTAGTAAAGAATATTACACTAGTGAAATATGATGTAGGTACAGGGTGTGTTACGACGCGACGCGATGGTGAGCCCTTGGAAGAATCGATGGAGAATAAAAATTTTAAACTTTTTTAGTAGTAAAAACGATAAAGCCTCTTTGATTATTCTGAGAAAAGAGTGATGGGGTTTACACTAGGAAGGATATTGCATAAAAATCAATAGTAAAAACAATATCGTTTTGCTTTTGCACATAAAAATTTCAATTTTAAACTTCACTTGATATTTTAATTAACAAAAAATTAAAAGATAAGAATAAAAATGTCATAGAAAGTTGAGTATAATATGCATTTCTTAGTGTGTTTCCTATATTAAGATTTAAATTTATTATATTTATTTGATTTTTATAGAAAAAATAAGAGATGTAGGGGCAATAAAGAAATGTGGCTAAGTATACAATATTTCCTAAATAATAGATAATAACTATGACATTTTCAGGGAATTTCGGATAAAGAGATTTTAATTTTAAAGCTTGTTTTAAAATGTTGCACGTACTTTTTACTGTGTTTATGATTTTGTTTAATGGTGGTTGATCAAAATAACATATTTATTAATAATAAATATTCGTACATACTTTTTGTGCAAGCGAATAGCATTAAAATGTTTCATTTATTTGGCAAACAAGGAAGGAAGATTCGAATTTTTAGCAACTCATACCTCTCCTCAGAAGAGTGTTCAAGATTTGAAAATAGGTGTGCATAATTGTGCAAAATTAGTTGAACCTAATAGCATCCAAACGTTTCAATTTTTTGACGAACGAGGGGGAAAATGCAAACTTTTGGTAACTCATAAGTTTATCCAGAAGAGTGCTTAAAATTTGAAAATAGGTGTGCAAAATTGTGCATCATTAGTTGAATATAGTGGCATCAAAATTTCTCAATTTTGTCACAAATGGGAGGGAAAATGCAAATTTTTGATACCTCATAATTTTTTCCAGGAGAGTGTACAAAATTTGAAAATAGGTGTGCAAACATAATAGCATCAAAACTTTTCAATTTTCCTACAAACCTTGGTACCTCGTAATTTCCTCCAGAAGGGCGTGCAACTTGAAAATGAGTGTGGAAAATTTTGCATAATTGGTTACTAACTAACCCAAACTAATTTTGCATACTTTTTCACACCTATTTTTAAATTTGGGACACTCCTCTGGAGAAAGTTATGAGGTACCAGGAATGTGCATTTTCTCCCCGGTTTTGACAAAATTGAAAAATGTTGATGCTACTAGGTTCAGCTAATTTTGCACACTTATTTTCAAAGTAGCATCAACATTCTTCAATTTTGTTACAAACAGAAGGGAAAATGCGAGTTTTTGATACCTCATAACTCATAACTTTCTTCAGAAGAGTGTACAAAATTTGAATATGTTTATGTGTGCAAAATTGTACGAAATTAGTTGAACATCTTAGCATACAAATTTTTCAATTTTGTCACAAACTGGAGGAAAAATGCAAATTTTTCGTACCTCATAACTGTCTCCAAGAGAGTATGCATAATTTGGAAATAGGGGTGCAAAAATTGTGCAACTTTAGTTGAACATAGTAGCATCAAAATATTTAAATTTTGTCAAACACAGAAGGAAAATGCAAATTTTTGGTACTGTTCCAATTTTGTGACAAACGGGGTGGGAAATGCAAATTTTGTATACCTACTTCATAACTCTTTCCAGAAGAGTGTGCAAAATTGGAAAGTAGATGTGCAAAATTGTGCAAAACTAACCAAACCAAGTAGCATCAAAATTTTGTAATTTTTTAACTGACGAGGGGAACGGTCAAGTTTACACCCCCCCACCCCGCGCGCGCACTTAAAAACCGCTCAAGTTTTACTTGTGTGGGTGTGCAAAATATATTTACGATGCGCAAAATTGGGCAAAATGTATGTCAAATTATGTTTTTTAAAATCTGTTCAATATGGGGAGCGTGGGTAAACTTGACCGACCGGCGAAGAGGACAAGTATATATCGCGTATGTCGACGCCGATGTTGTAACTGTACGCCAACAGGGGACTGACTACTGCATGACGAGGAAACACGGAGGGGAGAGAACTCCCGTACGAGCGAACAACAAATACAACGAGTCTAGTTCATGACACTGGTAGTTTCTGATATTCATTTTACTTCAAAAGATAATATATCTTAAAATAAATATCAGGTTTAACGGGTAAACATCGAGTGTTATTCAAAATGGTCCTTCGAAAATATTCAGAGTAAACAGACTTTATGTTCGATGTTAAGAACCGAATGGTCCTGAAAAAGAAATACTGACATTCAGAAATATACCAATTTACTGCAATTTTTAAAACGCCATTCTGAAGGTTATCAGACTAGAAAATCACAAACTTTAAGTAAAGAAAAAAATTGCCAATATTCTGAGACAAGCTGCCGATGCTCAGCATTTATTAAACAAGGCAGGTTAAGTCATTATTGTTTTGCCGTCATTGTTTAATTTTTTTTCTACGATCCACCTATTTGTTCTCAATAAAGTCTAAGCACTACTATCATTTTTGATTTTTTTTTTCAAACAGCATTAATTGTTGAAGTCGCTCGAGAATGCCGAAAAGTGAGCTAACTTTTCTTCGCGTAGAAAATGTAGTATTTCAGAGGCAGTTCGTTAAAGTGACCATTCCCTACACACAGACGAAAATATGCCGATAACTTGCTCTAACCGCTGGTGCTTTCGATGGTATAAATTGCATTGAAATTATAAAGATATACATCCTGCTAAGACCATCAAATGTTAAGTATGATAGGTTTTTTGTCAAATATTTAAATGGGAAATGTGAAATCCAACCTGTAAGGTAAGTATTAATACCGTCGGAAATTTGCCGAAAATGATTGCCCAGTTTTAACCTGTTAATACACTTGTCACTGTTTTCGAGGATCATCGACTACTCTTCCTGCAGATTCTGGAGTTGATTTGTTAAAAATAAAACAGCAAGGGGGGGGGGGGGGGGGGAAAAAAAAAAAAGGGGGGGGGGGGGGGGGGGGGGAGGAAATCTAATACAGTCGTTGAGGGCTATGTGAAGAAATCCATATCTAATAAACAGAAGATTGCCGCAACATTCTTGTAGAGACTCCCATGGAATTAGCAAATTAGTGCTACACGGAAAACAGGAGTAAATGTCACCAATTGTTCAAATTGTGTGTTTTTTATGGCAGTTGCACATACACTAAAAGGAGATCCTGTGGTACTCGATGAGCGGTGTGTGTGCGAAGATGTTGATTGACACGGTGACGGTTCTTAAATAGTTGTAGGTTGTAATTAGGGGGAAACCGTAAGTTCCACAGTAATGTAGTGCGACAGACAAACGAGTCCTTGTAGAGCGATTTTCTAGGTGTTTCCACTTGTACGACGAACGGGTGAACTATAGCCGTCTGTCGCGATTGTCTGTCAGGCGCTGCTGGGGGCGGGATCGTGGCTAATCGTGAGAACATATGCCGTAAAAATGTCTATAAAACAAGGAAATCACGGCCACATATCTACGGTGTTCCAAACTATTCATATCCCGGGTCAACTCCGGTCGCTGACGAGACGCATAGATCTCTGCTGAATGGAATCCAGCAGCTTTCGGGTATGCTTAGGTGCGGCACTCCAGATATGTGAGCAATACTCTAAGCCCGGTTTTATTTGCACTATGTAGAGCAAGCGTAGCTGCTGAGATGTATATAGTTTTTTGTTGCGAAATAGCGCACCACAAGCTTCTGCGAGGCTAACTTTGCGATGTTAGCATCGTGCTCATGACAGGACATATTGTTGTTGACCGAGGCACGCCCAGGTCCAACCGACGAGGATGAAGAAATGGTCGATCCTGCCATAATGATGCCAGGGCACGTCGCGGCCGTATTGGTTCTCTTGGTAAACGTGGCTGCTTGGGTTTGTGCAGCATTAAATTGAACCAAATTCCTGTTGCCCCAAGTTTGAACTTTCTCCAGATATTAATTAATTGTTGCAATCTGCTCCTGTTCGCAGTTATAAGTCTCAGTCGTTGGTAAAGGCTTTTCTGATCTAAATTGGGAGAGAAGAGTACTGTCATCTGCACAACTGCAAACAGGATTATTGGTATCGGTAACACGCAATCGCTTGAGATTCTCCGTAGTTCTCAATTGCCCTACTGCATACATGAGTAACATAGGCCAATATATTTCCTGTCGATCTTTGTTTGCGAAAGTCGTATTAGATATCGCTAATTATTCTGTTGGTCTCGAGGTACTTGAGTAGTTGCTCACGTACTACACGTTCGATGACTTTAGAGATTACTGGAGGCAAGGCAATTGGACGATAGTTTGATGGCGTGGTTTCTTGCCTTTTTTGGTATAGGTTGCGCTCTAGCGACTTTCCAAGAAGATGGGTAAAGCCCCTTTCGGTAAGATAAGTAACAAAAAACTCTGGAAAAAAATAGGTTTTAGTTCGTTGGCGCAGTTCTTTAACACGATGGCAGGTATTTCATCCAGTCTTGATGCTTTTTGCGTATCCAGTTCTTTGAGGATTTTACGAATATCACGATGTGAAACTTAACTTCTGTCATGGTAGTGTTGATGTTGGATATGGTGGGGTTATTAATTCGTATAATTAGTTTCAGTAGTTCAAGTAGTTATGCCTTAAAGTTATCAGAAATTTTACTGCCGTATTTTCTACAATTAATATATCAAGAGTAAAAGATTTGACAATGCCAACGAGTTGTGAAAGTTATCATTTTAAATGACATAATTAGAATGACGAAGGTAAATAATGAAGCATTTTGACAAAAGGTAAAGAAAAACAACTTTTTTAGTTAAAGATCGGTCAATAATAGTTGATATTAATGAAAAAAGTAAATATATCTCAAACAATTTTTAAATCTTTTGACTCTTTTGGCCTTCATCATCTAAACCTTGTATACATTATATTATATTATATTATATTATATTAGTCCCTAAATTAGTTGTGGTCATGACGGACACACGCACGATGAAAAAATAAAAACTTATTTCAATATCAATAAACTCCCATAAAATAAATGATGAGGTAAAAATTGACCTTCTCTTCACCACAGCAACCGAAATGTTTACTCCCTTTTTATTAGACGTTATAAAAGAAAAATTGTTGAACATCATTATTTACAGTATATTTGAAAGGAGTAATTTATGGCGCTAGGCGAACCCAAACATGTCACATAAATATCCTTAAAAAAGAGCCTGGGAGGAAAGGTCAATAATTGTTTGGTCATTGAGAGACCATCCATCAATCGGGAAACGGCAGAGCGAGCAGTGGTTTGCAGCTTGCTTGTAGCCCCTAGAATGTAATCGCAATGATTTCACTTGTGACGTTTAAAGGTTTCAGTATATTACTGAATAAAACAATCCCGAATCAATCAAGCAGAAATTAGTAATTGCATTTTAAACAAAATTTTTCATCTGTGTAACCAAATCTTTCCAATACAATATGACACTGTATGTATTTTCATGTATATATGTAAGTATATAACTACAGTCTTATATAAGCAACCAGTGCAAGATATTGTTTTAAACTTCTTCGAAAAAGCCTATTAAACTGTCTACTAATATAGTTTAATAGTGGTTAAAATGTGTTTGTTTAATTTAAATTAGAACATAACAGAATTTTCCGAAATGCCATAGATATATTATATGCATTAACTTTTGAGCTAAATATGCAACTATACATAATATGCATAGTATACTTAAATAACTTTATTAGATTAGAAGTACAAGAACGATACAAATACAAAAAATCTTTATTTCCTTGGCATACATGTAAGATACCCAAATGCCATAAACTAATACATATTATGTTGAAGAAGTAGTCCATAATCTCGCAGTGGAGTTAAAATGTAGAAGCGAAATAAAAGTCTTTAAGTCTTCCTCCACTTAATTTATTGAGCAATTTAGCTCAGGTAGCTCGACATGTTTCGAACATATAAATGTTCATCATCAGGAGAGCTAAAAGAATCTACCCTTATTCAAGTGTTCAAGTTAATACAATAACACGTAATACAATACAACACGAAAGTATAATTCAAACCAACGGCTACAAATGAAAATCTACTCACCAGAGCTCGGGTCCGAAGACCACAGTAAGGAGGGGAAAATTCAACCCTTAGGAGGAAAGTACCATCTTATCCTATAGAATTAAATGTAGGAGGAAGAAAAGAAGAAAAAAATTCACTGAAAAAGAGAGATTAGTTAGATTGATTGCGAGCTCTGGTGAGTAGATTTTCATTTGTAGCCGTTGGTTTGAATTATACTTTCGTGTTGTATTGTATTACGTGTTATTGTATTAACTTGAACACTTGAATAAGGGTAGATTCTTTTAGCTCTCCTGATGATGAACATTTATATGTTCGAAACATGTCGAGCTACCTGAGCTAAATTGCTCAATAAATTAAGTGGAGGAAGACTTAAAGACTTTTATTTCGCTTCTAATACATATTATGGTTAAATCTAAAGAAAGAGCAGCAACAGCATACTAAAAAATTGATAACAGCCAGAACAAGTTTTACATTCAAGATATTTTTTAAGGTATAAAAACTGAGTCCAAGAAACATTTCTTTTACTTTTTGTTTGAAGTCTGGAATGCTTTTTATTGTTTTTAGTTTAAGGGGTAAATGATTATAGATTTTTAGAGGCAAAACTGTGACCACTGTTCGCCACTAATTCTAAGTTATGTTGTGGCAAGAGGAAATTAGAGGTGTGACGTAAATTATAATAATTTATCATCATCATAATGTGGATTTTTCCTAACATGTAACACACAAGAAATAATATGCATTGAAATATGGGTTAAGTTTTGTAATTTCTTGAATATGTCCCTACATGAATGCAATAGATGCTTGAAAAGCATTGTTCTTATGATACGCTTCTGAAGAGTCAGAACCAGAACACTGTCAATGTATGTTGATGATGCACTAAATGTGAGTCACCCATCTAAGCTGAGCATCCAAGTGTAATCTCAAAGATCTTGTCAGTGGTTTTTGATGTATAGATGTTCCAGGGGGGTAAGCACACAGGCTACGATCAGTTATGCCCGATGTAAACCAGACCATGTCCATTTTGGACACATTCAAAGATAAAAAGTTTCGCTTATAGTAATCACTCATTGCCTCCATGCAAATTCTCGCATTAGCAGAAAGGTCCTTATAATTTTTAGCGGATATTATTATGTTAGTGTCATCTGCAAACTAAAAAACATAGCCGTCGGGAAAGCAAACTACTAAGTCATTTATAAATAGTACAAATAAGATCGGACCCAAAGTACTTCCTTGAGGAATTCCCAGATCCAAAACTTGCTGCTGCGATTCAATTCTAGAATTGGAGAAGTTAATATTTACTTTTTGCTTCCTAAAATCAAGGTATGATTTTAAACATACATAACACTTTGGATTCCTTTTTGGAAACTTTCATCTGCTAATATTATAGAGAGCAGCTCCATGGATTCTCCAATAAATGGAGTTAAATTTATATCTGAATGGGTGGGGTAGTCTTTAGCTAAGTTTTTAGGAGTTTTAAAAAATAATCTATTAAACTCTTCAGCAATAGGACCGGTATTAATTGATACAATACCATGTTTCACTTCGCTAGGCAAACCTTTTGACTTGCTAGACGAGGTATATCGATCTTCTCGGATAGCTATTTAACGTGATAAATATAGTTTGTATGACTTTTGGCAGTTGCAATT
Organism: Pissodes strobi; assembly: GCA_016904865.1. Lineage (NCBI taxonomy): Eukaryota > Metazoa > Arthropoda > Insecta > Coleoptera > Curculionidae > Pissodes > Pissodes strobi. The sequence goes on from MU182191.1 coordinate 285,682, forward strand.
TTTATAGGTTCTATAGATGTCTCTAAAGATTTGACCTCTATTCTTAATTTCAGGTGTAATCCATTTATTTCTCGTAAAACTTCAATTTAGGAAAGCAGTGTAAAAATATTAGATTAAGTCTATTTAAAAAATAATAATTTTATTAATAATTTATTTTGTTTCTCAAGACAAACATTCCAGTCTTCTGCTCGAACAGATTCAATGAAATTATTTATGTTGTAAACACTCTTAAAATTTCTGCGATAAAGATATGAGCAGTGATTGACAATTTTATTTGTAACTTCCAACTGAATACGATACATAAAATGGTCCGAAAAATCACCAAAAACAGTCTCGCAACCAATCCGAGAAGAACAAACATTAGTTAAAAAAAATTATGTGCTACCTTTATAAGCACACAACTGAAGTGAAACTTCTGAAAGAGATATTAGGAATTGAGTTTTTATTTTTTTAAGCTTTTTTTCCTCAATTCTTGCTCCCGGTTTCGACACTTTTTCTTATATATTTTTTTAATTTATTTTTTTCGTGAAGCTTTTATTTTCTTCCCATTTTTGCCATCACCGACCTTGTAGCTACACTCCTTCGCCTTTTTTTTGCCGAAAACCGCGTATCTCTAACTTTTTTGTATATATTTTTCTATTATTTCGTTTTATAATACTTTTATTAACTTTCCGAACAATTTTTTACGTCTTTTTCCAATTTTGTCCCGGTTTTTCGAAAATGCGTGGGGGCATAATTCCCCCTCCCCCTCCCCTACGGCCCCTTGTCAGATTTTCGATCCCAGGCTCCGTTACAGGCAAGAAACGGTTTTTTCCCCAAAATCCCCCCTTAAATTAGAGCCCAGTAGTAAGTGGCAAGTGTACAGTTACCTAAAACAATAAAGTCCATCTCATCATTCGAGAACCAAGTCTCCGTCAAACAAACAACGTCGGGATATGATAGATTCTAAGAGAACACCGAGTTCAGTCATCTTCAACCTTGCACTTCCAATGTTAAAGGGTCATACAGTAATTTTTCCCCATTGGAAGACTCACCCGAAGACTGCTCCACTGCTTGAGTTCACGAACTTTCGAAAAAAATAAATTGCTTGACCAAAATACCCCTTGGACATCTGCTCGCGTCATAAAGCTTGGAGAGTAGAGTCTCGTCATGAGCGCAACTGATACGAAAAGCGGTGTTGTTCCCTTCCTTAGAGTCTAGTTTTTGTATCTCAACTTGCTGATTGGGCCAATGAATTCTAAGATGATTATGGACATTATTTTCTGTAGTTGATTTGGTACAGCGGCCAATATTCACCCATAGCTTGGATTCTGGAGCCTGACATCCTGCAACATTGTTCACACCTGAATTTCTTTCAATAACTCTAGAGTCCGATCTTCTTGTCTGTGTATTGTCACAGGATTGGAATTTGTTTGAGATGGAATTACCATTGCTATTATTACGTTTACTGTCTTACGCGATGTAGGGACGTTCGGCGTAACATCGGCTAACATGACCGTGCCCACTGACGATTTAGAAATATCGAAATTGCTATCACTGAATTCGTTTGGCACCTGATTATCGAAGGGTCATAATATCCTGTTCCAGTGTATCAATTTAATCCAATAGAGGTTTGGTAGCAGCCCGAAGAACATATTCCATAATTTCACGAATTTCGTCTTTTGAAATAACAAGCTGCTTAGCGCCGCTAATGGCCGAAACTTTTCTAGTTTCAATCTGCCTCAGGAAAAGCAAGACGCACCGGCATCTTGTCGATGAATATCAGCAGTACTATATATTGGATTCTGTACTAGAAGTGGCCCTTGACTCTATCCGATTTTACCTTCCAAGTACCTTCTTATAAAAAGCTTGGAAAATAATGGAAAATCCAGCTTAAGAGCACTAGTTGCCGTCGTGATGATTTTTTTTATCATGCTACAAACATTTTTGCATTACCTTTTGGAATTAGATTGTAGATTGAGTTTTTGGGTGGTACTAATAACTATCTTGAGCTACCAATTCCGCCTGAGCGAGAGGCGCGAGCAAGGCGAAGTCTCCAAGCTTCTCAGAACAATGCCGTACATTTTTGGAAATATCCTCAATAGCACGTTTTCTAAGGAGGTTACTTTAATCTTAAAGAAAATGAGGAACGCGTTCGGATTTCCGGAACATTGGCTCGGTGTTTAACATCCTTTTAGTGAGACTCTTTCTTCTTAACTTTTCATGACTTCATTAAATTTTGTCCAGTATATGAATTAAAGCATTCTGCATGCCAAAGTGCATGGCATTTTTGAAGAGGTGCAAATACTCCGTTTAACAACTTAACGGGGTATCCCGATGGAAGAATATGCTTTAGATTTATCAATTCGCTTAGATTTTTGGCCATCGTGTGCATTGTTTGATATACTTTAATTTGATTAACCTGATTTTTTGAAAGATTTCTAACTTAGCCACCTTTTACTTGCGATATGCAGCATTTCTACCAATTCAGAGATTCCGTACGACCAATAGATCATTTTCCAGCTTCAACTGGAAGTGAATTCCTGGTATGGTATTTCGCCAACGCGAAGTGAAACCAATACTCAAAAGCCTAGACACTAACGAGGCCAGAGGACCTGATGGCATACCAGCGATAGTGCTTAAGAAATGTGCTGCTGAACTAACAGCTCCACTATGCAGGCTTTCCTCCCTTTCATACAGAACTGCCTGCTTTCCTTCTAGCTGGATATGCGCTCAAGTGCAGCCAATCCCGAAGAAAGGTAAAAATGATTCCAAATAACTACCGTCCAATTGCCTTAGATCCCATCAACGAACGGCTTTTAAAATATCTCGAATCGGCAGGCATCATAAGCGATCGCCAGTATAACTTCAGCAAGCACATATCAACGGGAGATCTCTTAACTTACCTTACCTACCTGTGGACCACCACCATCGAGAGCTACGGCGAATCTCGTGTGGTGGCTCTCGACATATCCAAAGCATTTCATAGGGCGTGGCATGGTGAACTGTTAAGCAAATTTACAACATACGGACTACCACCAGCACTACTTCTATAACTTTCCAATTTCTTAAGGAATCGAAGCATTTGAGTTTGATGGACAAATCTCGGAGAAATTTAAAATCAATGTCGGAGTTCCTCAAGGGTGTATATTATCTCCCACACTGTTTCTCCTCTATATCAACGATCTCTTAGACAGGACAAACAATTCTATTTACAGCTTTGCAGACGACAGCACTCTTATATCCACATGTCGCGAACTCCAATGACCGCTGCTCATTTCCAACGCGAACGATAAAATCAGATTGGTCTCATCAATAAGGATCTGAAGGCCATCGTGCAATGGTGTGAGGAAAATAAGGTCCAGTTTAACGCGGGAAAGACCCAAGCAGTTATCTTCTCAAAAAAAGCCAACACCGGCACGACATGACTTACCAATGACAGGACCAAGACTGACTCCGGCCTCATCCATAAGCTTGCTGGGCATCAACGCCAAACAACATGTTTTGGCGTAATCACGTCACCAAAATCTTCAAGGCAGCAGCACAAAAGCTAAGAGCACTCTATAGAGCAAAAAAGTCGTATACATTTTATCAACTCTTACTGCTCTATAAGGCCCACATAAGTCCATCTCTGGAATACTGTACCCATATGTGGAGGTCGGCACTTAAGCTCAAGATATTAGACTCTATACAGAGAAGAGCAGTCCGTCTTGTGGATAACCCCAATTTGACTAAAGTGAACATCTAAGGAAAGTGCCGGATCTATTTCTTTACTATCGATACTACTACGGAAGGTGTTCGAACGAGCTGGCACTTATGATTCCACCAACAATTATGCCAAACTGAAACACCCGTCAGACACAAGCTGCTCATCAATAGTTGCGAACACCTAGGACGTTCCTGTTGCGGGACTTCTTTGTCTGGAGGAATGCCTCACTCTGGAATGGACTTCCTAATAACACCTTTCCCGAAAACTACAACCTACAGCGCTTCAAGTCTAACGTCCATCATCTTCCCTGCACACGCACCGCTCGTTAAGTGGCATAGGATTTTCCTTTGGTGTGTCTGCCGAACATTAAAAAAAAAACACTACTTGCTCTTGTTTCGTATGTTGATGACGGGTGTTTCTGTTTGGTACAACTCTAGGCGGAATTATAAGTTCCAGCTCATTCAAACCCCTTCCGTAGTAGTATCGATAGTAAAGATACAGATCCGCCACTTTTCTTCGATGTTCAAGGCTATCAAGGTCTTTACTCAACTCTGGGTCATCCACAAGACGGACTGCTCTCCTCTGTATGGAGTCCTTGAACAAGTGCATGGGTGCCGAGCTCCACACATGGGAACAGTATTTCAGAGATTGTCTTATTTGGGTCGTATAGAGTAAGAGCTGATGTGGTGTATATAGCTTTTTTACTCTATAGAGTGCTCCTAGCTTTTGTACTACTGCCTTGGCGATTTTGGTGATGTGGCTACGCCAATACAAGTAGTTTTCTACGTTGACACGCAGCAAGCCTCTGGATGAGGCCAGAATCACTGTTTGTCCTGTCATTGATAAGCCAGGTGCTGTGGTGGTTGCTTTTTTTGAGAAGACAGCTGCTTGAGTCTTTTCTGCGTTAAACTGGGCATTGTTCTCCGCACCCCATTCCAATATGGCGTTCAGATCCCCACTAATGGCAGCAATCTGATTTTCTCGCTCGCGTTGATAATATAGACACAGAGATTAAAAAAAAATGCGATTGCTCTGAGGAATGTAATAAAATAATTACCATACTATAGGGGGTAAAATGTTGTTTGTTCTTCTTCTTCTTCAATAGCGTTCTTCATTCCACTTACGGACATACGCCTCTTCCAGGTCTGATTTCCACCTTATTCTGTTGCGGCTGAGAGGTCGCGTTTCAATGTTCCAGAAATGTCCCCGGATATCTTGAATAACTACCACTGTTCTGTGGCAGGTGCACTCACGTCGAAGTTGAATCCAACTGCTGATCCAATGGACTACAGCTCGGTTTCAGATCGGCCCATCATTTTTCTTTCAGCCAACGCACCCGACGGAGATTACGCTCGTATGGTGAAGATGGCATCACAGCAAAAATATTTCTATCTCTTCCTGCTCCTGCTTTGAATGCTCTCTCTCTGATGCTATTAATCAATCCTGGGTTGCTGGTGGGTTTCCCTTGTGTCTGAGGCAGGCTATGGTTGTTCCCCTTTATAAGGGTGGTGACCTTGGTGATCCCTGCAATTTTCGGCCGATTTCGTTATTGTCAACCCTTTCAAAAATCCTCGAAAAACCTGTTAAGGAGCAGATTGTGATGTTTCTTAAACAACATCAAATTTTACACCCTAACCAATTTGGCTTTCAACCCGGTAGGTGTACTGATGATGCGGTGTTTCAATTCTTGGAGGAGGTGTATTTTGGTTTCAACAGCGCAGAGGCTATTGCGGCAGTGTTTTGCGACTTATCAAAAGCATTTGATTGTGTGAGCCATAGAATTCTGCTGCAGAAACTTGATACATATGGGTTCAGAGGAAAAGTACTGGAGTAGTTTCGGTCTTACCTGGTTGGGCGAGTACAGAGGGTCATCATCGGCTCAAAAACATCTGACGCAGGTGCGATCAGTTGTGGGGTTCCCCAGGGTTCAGTTCTGGATCCATTACTTTTTCTGTTACACATTAACGACCTTGCTTTTCTGGACAATGAAGGACAATTTACGCTTTTTGCCGATGATACTACCATATTCTGGCATAATCCTAGCCCTGTCGCATTGAGGGATAGAATTTCAACTGATCTCCCAAAGATTGTACAGTGGTTTGATGCTAACTTGTTGACTCTCAATGTTGATAAGACCAATATCTTGGGTTTTAGGTGTGACGTGGATGGCTTGTTGCTTGGGGATGTTCCACTTGTTTTGAAAACAAATACTAAATTCTTGCGCATTCTTCTCGATAACCATTTAAGATTTGATTCGCATATTATGGGGCTGACAAAAAAGGTGGCTTCTGGATGCTATGCTGTGCGTGTGGTATCGAGAGAGATTGGTGTTTCTCTGGCTAGGAAGGTGTACCATTCTCTAGTGGAGTCACATTTAAGGTATGAAGTTGTGTTTTGGGGGAATACATACAATTGTTTGCTGCACTCATTGTTTGTTTTGCAGAAAAGAGCAGTGAGATACATCTATCATGTAAGCCCTTATTCAAATACAAAAAAAATTCTAACATTGTCATCATTGTTTGTATGATGTATAAGCATAGGGATAACCTGCCCGGGCCTAGTCACTCTTATGCTACTAGGCAAACACAAGACCTTCACCTGCCTATACCTACTTCGGCCGTAGTGAAAAATTCAATTGTATATTAAAGCCGTAATATATATAATCACCTTCCTGATACTTTAAAGGCTTGCGCCCTGCACTTTCCTTATTCAGGCGGTCTGTAGAGAAGTTATTGGTGGAGAGAGCTTATTACGATTTGTGTGAATACTTTAATGACCGCTTTTAATCTGTGTGTATTTTTTGAGGGACCTTGCTCTGTATATTTGTATTATTTTGTCTAACTACTTTGATTTTGATTGTTTACTGTGTTTTAGACTGCTGTTAACTTATCTTATTTTATTGTATTCTATTGTATTGTGTTCAATTGTATTTTATTTTTATTTAAAAGATAATGTTTATTGTGGTTTTAGACATTGACTCTGTTTTGTAAAGACTTTTTTTTGTATACTTGCATACACCTGAAGAGCTTTGTTAACAAGATTTATCTTACTAACAATAAGGTATAATTGATTGATTGATTAGTTTGATATCATCGTACGACCGCATTGGTGGTCGTCCTCTAGGTCTCTTGAAGACATAAGGTCGCCAGGTTAAAATCCTTTTATGCCATTTATTAGCACTATCTCTTGCCACATGTCCAGCATAGGACCACTTTAACTTCGCCGCCCTTTGGAATACATCTGTTATTTTGGTTGTTTGTCTAATCCATTCATTTGTCCTTCGGTCATTTAGGGTTATTCCCAGCATTGCTCACTCCGTTGCACGCTGCGTTACTTTGAGCTTATTCAGATTATTTGATGTCCAATTTGTCCAATTTTGCGCTCCGTAGCACATTCTCTTGTTCTTTAACGTTATTTTTTTGTTTTTGAGTATATAACTCAGTTTGCCAAACGCCGCCCAGGATTGTTGTATTCTTCTCTGTATCTCCACTGTTTGGTTTTCTCTTCCAAGTATAATTGTTTGACCCAGATATATGTATTCCTGCACTCTCTCAAATTTCTCGCTTCCCACCTGGATTATGCCTTCCTCTATAACCATTACTTTCGTCTTACTGATGTTCATCCTCAGTCCAATTTTTAGAGATTCTTCATTTAGTTTATTTATCATGTTCTCAAGTTCTATAGGATCTTTTGCCATTATGACTATATCATCTGCATAACGTAAGTGGCTCAAGTATTGGCCATTCACAATAATGCCACGTTCTGACCGATCCAGTTTCTTAAACACGTCCTCCAGAGCCAGTGTGAACAATTTGGGTGATAGAGTGTCGCCCTGTCTAACTCCTCTTTTCAGTGGGACCTGATGAGTTTTCCTATTTAAGGAATATGTTGCTGTTGCTTCGTTTGTAGTATCTTGTATTAGTTGTGAGTATCTACTATCGGTCCTGCAATTTCGCAGTGTCTTTTGAACGGCTCAATGTCTAACCGTGTCAAAAGCCTTTTCATAGCCTATAAGGGCCAAATTAAAAGGAAAGTGGTATTCATTGCATTTCTCAATCCAGAGTTTCATGGTAAGCAAGTGGTCCGCAGTTGAGTAACCCTGGAACTGGAATTGAATCCTGAAAATCATTGAGGAATACTACTCAGACTTATACGAATCTAAAGTACAGGATCGAAACGAAGATCAAACGAAAAGCGTGAAAGTAAGGAACATCGGATCTGAAGAATTACTAGAAGTAACTGAGGAAGAAGTAACGAAAGCCCTAAAGAATATGAAGCGCAACAAAGCACCCGGAGAGGATGATCGAAAGAGGCGATAAACTAATAAAATTGATAACGACCTTAATTAAAGAATGCCTCCAACAAGATAAAATCCCGGATACCTGGAGGAATGCCAAAGATATACTTCTTTATAAAAAGGGAGATAAGACTGAACTGATGAACTACCGTCCCATAACCCTACTATCGCATCTGTTTAAATTGCAAAATTTAGATGAGTATCAGTCGACGGAACAAGCAGGTTTTAGAAAAGGTTACTCAACTGTTGTTTGCTATCTATGCTAAAGTATGAGGTAGAGTAATTTCAGTTGCAAGTGAAATGGATGATTTTGCATTCTACATTTCAAGTTATTTTTATTATTATAGATAAAATCAAAATGAGCCACGTCCACTACAACTACTACTACTACTAACGACAAGTTTATTATGAACCTTGTATTTTGTTTATAGTTTTATTAATTTATGGTTTTCATTATTCTAGTAAACAGCATTTTTCTTACTTTTTAAAATTAAAACGACAAATAACTTAATAAAATTAAATATTTAGATATTGAGGCTGGAAATGTTAATAATTTGAACGACAAAAGTCTGTAAATAACTCAAACTTCATTTATTTCTGAAAATTTTGGATAGATAAGCATATGACCATAAAATATTCCTAGAGAGTACTTTTTTTCTAGGGAAGGACGACATTCCGGAAATGATAAAAAAAAAAACAATTTTCTGATCTAATTGATGTTAAAACTATTCAAATAGTTACAAGTTTTTAATTTGAATTCTTTTAATTTTTCTTTTAATTTAATTAAACATTACTTCTAGTAGTTGCAGTAGAACAAATTAATATTAAATTAACGTCTAGGTTATTTAAGAATCGTTCCGGAAAATGTTTGCAAGGAAATTATGCGTTATTTACTTAGAGGTCGGAAAATCGAGGGTCCATTAAGCTTCCTCTTTATTTTAGTAATTAATTAAAATAATTAATACATACATATCATTAAAGTAGTGTTGAGGTACCCTATGTGATTACTGGATTGTTCTTTAAAATGTGTTTTACATATTGTTAGTTACAGGTGCTCTTTAAAAATGTTTAAAAATTAAAAATTCTTGATATTGAAAGAATGTTGTTCCAATTTGATTTAACCTGGTTCTAGAAACTCAGTAAAAACTCATATTGTAAATAAAATATTTCGATATTTTAATAAAATGACGATTATTTGAGAAAATTTCGGATTTAGGAAGCCGAGATTTTCGCTGTTGTAACTTTTTATCCAAGTTACAATAACAAACAAAAATCTTATATGCATCGAGTACGTATATGTATAAACCCTTATTCACGTTGTAGTCTACAATACGGTTATGCATACGTATGCTTACAAGTTACGGATGACACCTCTGTACCGAGAAACTGTTCCTTTCTCAGCTCTTGTTTGACCACCTCGTTAGTCGACCACAAACTCAAGACTCCCTGTCCTCTTGACATCATTTTGCGTAATTTTTCTTTTAGTCGGCAAGTCTCTTGGGTGCCTTTAGTGAAAGTTCATCAGGGTTTAAATGCTTATTATGTCGGGGTGCAGCGGAGGACTTGCCAATTTGATATATGACCATGGCAGACGCACGGCTTTCACCCCCCACTGGGGAGCCGGCTCGCGCGGCCTTATTCAAAGTAAAATATTTTACGCTCTTGTATTGTGTTAAACACCGTGAACCAATTTTTGACTTTTCTAATTTATTAACTTTGGTAATAGCACTGATTTTTTCGGTTTTACTTGGTATTATCGAATAATTACACGTAAGTGATAGATAAACATATCGACATATGGAAGCATTTTTTATAAATTTTATTGAAAATGTCTGACATTAAAAATTAGTAAATGTGTGTATAACGACCGTTTTTTACAAAAGCTACAGCAAAGTTATGTATTTAGTTATGTATCTTTTATTCATACTAAACTCTTATGTTAACTTCTATAACCAAGCAAACGGTCGAAAAGTATAGCCGCAATAAAAACTTTTTGATAAAATCTTCCACCTGAATTTTCTCGCTACAGGACTGCTGTCCTGAAACTTAAGACTGAGAGATAAGGCACGTTCGAGAGACTATGAGACGTGGTGTCTGAACATGTCCCAAGGAAATCGTCTCTTTAATTTGTATCGTATTGTGTGTTGTAAGGGTTTCCATTTGCTGAAATAATTATGTACAATGATGAGAAATGATCTTTACAATTTCAACAGATATAGAATTTTGGAAATACTAATTTGCCAAAGTATCAAAAGTTTAATATAGCAGAATATTATGTACGGTTAGGTAACTGAAAAACAAGATTATATTCCCTATTCTATAGATATGTGGATGATAGGTATAGACATGTAGATATTTATAGCACTAATGCTTTTTAATATGCATCTCAACGTGTCCATATACATTGGCCTTTTATTCACTAGTAAGTGAACGTTCATATCATCAACCGCTCCAAACTTTTCATTCACTTAGATTTATTGGATTTATAGTTTACTATTATATTTCGTTTTTATCTCTTTCGATGTATACTTTCTTTTATGAGCGTTCTATCTAACAGAAATAATGTGAGACAACTAAAACATAATGGGTTAATTTGGGTTAGTCTCGGGCTTTCTCATCGCTCTACGCTGATGTCTCTTAATCAATTTTTCTTCTGAGAATTGAATAAAAGCTGTGTATTGGGGGACCCATTAATGATGGTGCATTGGTGAATTGTTGCCGCAAATTAGTAACAAATTGGAAATTTTTCTGTTGTCTTTTGTTTAATTTTTTTGGATTAAAGTAATTTATAAGCCATGCCCTTTCTAGTGAAGAAAAAATTAAAACTTACGAAATCGAAGGGATTCATAGGTCACCAGAACCCTGATATAGATATTAGATTTTCCGGAACATCTTCCTCAAAATGTATCTTTTTTAAAATCACGTTTTGGCAATAGTCAGTTATTGCAATGTAACAATGTGTCTGACAACCAAAGCTTTACTCTGGCATATATCTAGTAAATACGCATTGTCATCATATAATCATAGATATTATTAGGTGCGTACTCACTTGAGCACGCATGCAGTGATTCGCCACAGAAGCGCATGTTTACGCAAGTGCAGACATTGCATTCGCAGCTTCAATCTACGTGTTGCAATACGATTTCCTTATATTTTGAAAAGGATGCAAATTAACTCGAACCTAACACCGGAGAGTCCTGTTTGCAATATCATGGTTCCAGGTGTGGAGTTCGTACGTGCCACCAGTTATGCCAGATAAACTGGAAAAGCTCCGCTGGTGTTATGTCTGGTTATTAGGCACGTTTTACTAAACAAGAAAACACAATCTTAATTTACGATTTGATCTATAGGCTTCTTGTTTTTTTTTTAAATAACAACAGTCTTACAATGACTTAAAAAAAGGAATAAAAAAAACTATTCAATAATTAATTCGGGGTGTACAATATGATGATTGTACTGAGACTAATTCTGCTGGTAAACTCGGTACTGGTTGCTTTACACCTAAAAACTCTAAGCGCACTACTATCCGAAGTGATCACTTTGGTTAAAAATTAATTCAGATATGTAAATCAAAACGTATGAATTAGTAGCCGCATCAATAATAAATGCAGTGATAATAATATTATCAGTCAATAACAAAAGCCACAGTAATTATATAACTTGGCCGGAAAATAAAAGAGTTATTAAAATTAATAAAAGCCATCTTTCGGCCAACAATGCTAGGTTTATAGTATATAAGTTTATAAAAGAAATAGAAAAGGTGCAGATAACTTGAATATAAAAATTAATAGGTGTGAACCACCCCTGAATAATATAAACTTCACCATATGCTCAGAACTGAAGTTGCATAAAAAAAAGTTGGGATATAATAAAGGGAAAAAAGGTAAAATATACTATGGAATGCAACGCAACTGGTGATAAATGTAAAAAAATTAACACAGTTAAAAGAAATTAAATCATTTAACTAATCAAAGGGCCTATAGCAATATTTACCTCTTTTAAGTTTAGATTGCCTCGATGATCAACTGCTTGGGTTTTATCAGGTGAGCTCCATGGAAGTAATGGAAAATAACGTTTAGAGTCAAGGCGAACATATGTGTCAGCAGGCAGTAAAAAGTAAATTCCAGAAAAATCTTACCTCGCGTAGGTTAATATCCCGATAAATCGGCTGTGTGAAACACAAATCAGGGACTCAACCCAAGATCCTCCAGAAGGGTAGATAATAAGAAATACTAAAAAGTTGAGTCACCCGCTACACTTCAGCAGACACTTCCTATCTTCCCATTAGGAATTACTAGAAGGTCGAGATCATCGGTTTCAATCAATTTGCATTTGCAACTTCCAAGAAATTTAGAGGGAAAAACGTCAGTTAAGACAAAGCCGTAATGCATAGAGCCACTATCGAAATGAAGAAATAGCCGATACGATGAATACTTCTAAGATATAAACCAGAACTAAGCATCGTAAAATGACTGCAGGAGCAACAACTAATGAGCTAAAATCGAAGTTTTCAATAAATAATAGGAAACATTCCAAAACGAAATAATAAACCCTTAAAAATTCGATTCGACAGGAACAAATAAGGAAAAATATACCATTACTAATATTCAAGGTTACCAATCGAATATTACAAAACCTATAGCATGCCATTTGAAAAGATGAAGAATATAAAGTAAAAATCTAAAATATCAAAGTCCACTACTATAGGTAAGAAAAAATAAGTAAAAACCACGAGAAAATATGTGAGGGATGCGCCCTAAATCCCTAGAGCACTAGGAGAAGAAACGAGAACAAGCAATATATGAGCAATCAACAATCTTAGAAGAAAATAAGTAAATGATACCATTTTTTTACTAGTGAAAATATCAGCCCGAGGTTACAAAGGCAATATTCAAATCGAACGTAGTATAGAAATTTAAATGATCTAACGAAGATCAAAGGTAAATTATCAACTAAGTTCTTAAATACAGAACTGTAAGTAAACATAATTATTGTAATATTAATAAGCAGAGTTAAACTAATATCACAAATATTCTTATTATAGTCGTTTGATGAAATCTGAGCGAGCAATAGATTATACACACTAAAATAAACGCAGTCACAAAGTGCTGAAGGACAACATAAATAAAAGGACGATCAGGGTGATGGCCACTTACTGCAACAACGGTGTTGTAAAAGCTAATACGTATTATGTATTAATAATCCCATGTATAATTAATCGACATTAATAAATGCTGTAACGAGAATTCCACTAAGCTTATTAACAACAAATTAAATAAATACATGTACAATTGATTAACTGAAGAGGTTAATACTCAATAATTTATGTCATAAAATATAGAATGTTTTGATGCTAAATGCAGCATATAAAATACAATTTATAATCTTTTATATTGTGGAAAAATTAGGCTGTTACAGTGTACTCAAGTAAGGACGCAGCTTTAGAAATTTCATAATACCTACTGAAAAAAAATAAGCTTAGCAATAAGACTTAAAATCCGTATAGCCGCACATTGACTTGAGTGTACATGCGTTGAGTCGAGTCGGTTGCAAAATCAAGCACATTCGAATCTGGGCGTATTATTCGCAACGACTCACGCATGTTTAACTTCTAGCGAATGACCGCGATGCACATGATCTGAGCTCTGGTTGTCGTTTTTTTCCTCAACTCAAAGAGGTAATGTAATATGTCGTGCGTGTGTGCTTAGTGTGGAACGATTTAGTCTTCAATAGTCGACATGTATGCGTCGCACGATTAGCAGTGAAAAGATTTTAAATAACGTTTGCAATAAGAACAAAATGGAGTGGTCTAACGAAGACTGCTTGTAATTAATTGATTTGTTGTAGCAACATGCCGTTTGTTCCCTAAAAATAAGATAGATGCTTGGGATAAAATAGCGGATAAGCAAAACGAAAAATAACTAGTTTATTTGATCTTTTCCTGCCGAGAAAAATAAGGGCAAGAAAACTATTCGGACCGAAAAATGTAAGCTATTGTAGGTATACAAAATACATAAAATGTAAACATAAAATTAAATAATATGTGTTTTAGTAATAATTATATAATTTGCAGGGAGACCGTTTCCGAGTGGTTTGCGTTTGAAAAGATTCGACACCGAAAGAGGCGACACCAAAAATATGTTCAACAATTCGGCGGGACCAAGAAAGCCTATACTTAATTAAAAATTCTTTCAAGTGATCTCTTTCTGTGGGTTCCTGAATATGGCTTCATTAATTCTCCGTTAAAGAAAATGTCTCATCACCAAGGATTACATAGGGCATTAAGCGATTTCTTCTAGGTAATGCTGCGTTTTATGGTAGATTAAGTGTGTTAGTTTCAATTAGTTTGTGTAATGTACTATGCTTAAAAACGCCACCATCTAATATACATCCACAAAAAAAGATCTATAGTTGTCATTCACCAAAGTGAATATAGAAAAATTTATAATGATAATAATCGCTTCACTGCCGATAGGATATTGAATCATTGAATGTTTTCCGTCATAGCTCCAATGCAGATTGGAAATGAATTTTCAATTTTCTTGCTTACTCATTGCCACTCTTCAGTAGTTTTTGGCATCTGAAAAAAAGAAATTATGTTATAATACATCTTTACGTAAGACTTTTTGATGAATAAAAGTTCTGTAAATTTTGGAAAGTGTTCCTATTCTAAAAATAAACAGAAAAATTATTAAAAAAAATAATTATCTACTAAAATGAAATACGATTTCGCTAAACGCTCTAAAGTTGGAACAATAAAAACTAGAAATAACGTTTGGTTGTTGCGTTATGCTGACCCAACGTTTAGACAAATGCAATAATTTATTGACTTATTTGCAGAGACAATTTTATGACAACATACACTGTGTCCCTGTGGAAATCCCTCAGGACAGTACAGAAGCCCTTCTGGAAACCCTAAGAGGCAGTCACTTCTTGTGCCGTTGAATTGTCAGTTAGTAAAAAATAGAAGAAATAGAAAATAGACAGCTAGCCCTAATATCTATCAGGGTCCAGCAACAATTTACAACTTTGGCCAAACAGATCTCAATATATCCGCTGCAACCCCTTCCACAAGTACTCAGCCTGGATCAAGTTCATGACCAACTGAAGCTGATGAATCCCACAAGGAATATTTTTTAGAAAAATGGCTTACCCCATCAGGATCCAACAACCATTTATAACTTTCGCCAAGCTAATCTCAATATATTTACTGCAACCCCCTCCACAAGCACTCAGCTTGCATCAATTTCATGATCAACTGAATGTAGTGAATTCCGCAATGAATATTTTTTGGATAAATTGCCTTCAACTAGAGGTTTAATAAAGATTATTTTTCTAGATGTGCTTTTTAATATAAAAAGAATAAAAAATTGACTTACCTAAATGCGATCATTCAAGACTTCTATAAGCGCACTTCGGTACGTTAAATAAATTCTGTAAGCTAGTGTATGAGTCTCTAGTTGCTAAAAAGCTAAGTGACGACTAGCAATTCGTTCTTGAATCAGAACAGCATGCCTAAGTTTGATGTATTTTTTACATTTTTGGTTCAATGCTATTTACTAAATATTTGAAATCCTCTGACGCCATCCTAAAAAAGTCGGGAAATTGTTTAAAAATGCAACTCTCGTAAAAATTTAGAGCCCCCCGAACATCTTTTGATTCTATTATATACTTCGTGGATCCTTAATGTTTTTTTTTATTCTCAAAAAATTTAAATCATTATTTAAGCAGCATCAGCACTAATAACTTCTGCCATTATTTGAACACACGAATGACCGGAAAAGACTACAACTGGCAAATACATTTGAACAAATCCCTCGAGTCGGGCCACACACATATGCATGCGCCTTGACTAAGTGATTCAAGTCAGTAAGCGGCTTACGATTTAAGTTTTGAATAAAAATTCGTGGATTATTACGTGTAAACCACTTAGAAAATCATTCCACTTGTCATACTATTTCGTGGGCTAAAATATTTCTGCATGGTTTATATATAATTTAATCCACTTAGCCAATAAATAATTGTTAGCCACCCACAATCTTTCATACTAAAATTGCATAGCATCCAATCAATGGGGATATAAGGACACAAATATAAAGTGATATATCATAAAATCAGAAAACTGGTTTTCGGAAGTAAACTGAGCTGCCTTCTGGTTCAGGCCAATGAAAAAATCGTAAACCGACTATAAATTTTTATAGAGCCTGGAGCCCTAATTTTAGGTTCGAAATTCTTTCGAGCCAACCACTTATTTGGCCGGTTCAACGATTTTTCTCCATCACCAATTTAGATCTCTCGTTCGATATTACTAGTTTCTTCGCCAATCAGGAGGCCGAGGTTCATACACGAACCCATGCACTGTTATTAGCGGCTATTACGTTTTATTGCAGCTAATAGCGGACAATTTCAGTTGCATGTAACGTGGAGTTTTCGCAAGTGAAAATAGTTCATTCCCAGAGATTATTTAAAGCAATATTAGTCGAAATATTCAAATGCAAAACAAATGTATAGGTAATAATTAGAAGGGTACTTTTTTATAGTGATTTCGACAATATAGAGATAGATAGGGGTCTTAACACCTTAACACCAAATTAACGGCCTAAAAGGCAATTCAGTTTAATGAACGACTTTTTTCAGTAGCTGATGAACTATACAGATAATTGAACTCAGACCCCCTGAAGATATTTCCCTTTGTCAATGTCTTTTCGGCAATGCAATTATCAGGATAATTATGTTTTATGATGTGATGTATGTGTAGCACGACACGAAAGATTTTGCACCACTTTATTTTACAGTTAAAGTGTAATAAATTTATCAGGAAAAAAATATGTTAGTCTTCCAAAAGTAATTCATTTAAAGGACAAAACTATCTTGAGTTAGTTATATTTTCATATAGTTTTTTGGTAAATGGTTTCTTTCTCTTCGAACTGATAAAACACCCTGTATTTGTATTTGTATATTGTTAAAAACAATTTCTCTTATTTTCGAAATGCCCTGTATAGATGTTATTCTAATTCCGATTATATACTAATTCATCTTTCAACATGGTGGTGACGCAAATGCCTAGTCATATTTTGCATAACTACATTAAAGATAAAAGTGAGATTGGGGGTTTAGTGCAGAAACTCTCCAAGGTCTGTCTATCAGCAAGGTATAATCTTGAAAACCTCAATAACATGGCTGACGCTGCCACAACCTATTATTTCGAAAGCTTGTCGTTGGGCATTCGATAATACTAGGAAATTGGCCTTGTTAAAATAATTAGCCGAGACGCAAACAAAAAATGAACGCTGTTCAAAATATGGCTGATGGCTTGTTTTATAATAAGAACTTGATAGCTTTCAGTTAACCATGTAAAATCGAAGCATTAAAGAAAGCACATTTCAATAATCTACTCTTGGTAGAGTATTTTTAAAAAATGGAATAATGGAATACTTATGATGATTTTGTCTTGAATATTATTCGATCCTAGGTAAACTTCCCGCCCGCAATTCAGGGCCATCTCAATTCACCGCCCACAATTCATCATCGAAAAATTCACAGATACCGCAATTCACTGCGGCATATTAACACTTTATGCATAACCCACTCAGTAACAACACCTTAGTGCTTGTTGTGTGACGTTGTAAATGCAGACCGTGTGATTTTAATCATATAAGGGGATATATACACTAATATTTATGAAAACTATCAATACCTACTTAGTTAACTTATTTAGAACACTAGCTATATGACAGAGTTACTATCTCGTAGACCAGGAGAACGTTTTTTTTTAATTTATTTCGTACAAGCAGGTTACAAGTACAATTGACTAACATAGGCGGTTCTCTTATATTTATAAACTAATAAATGCTTATGTTGCATGAAAATACAGATATGGAAATCTAGGAAGCCTGACGTAATCTGCAGAATTGCCGTTTCCATGGGAATGTAACTCCTCCCGACGTAGATGAAAGCACATTCTGTGGTTGTGATTTCAAAATTAAAAAATGTTATCGTTTGACTCATTTTTGGCAGTTATTTAAATATAAAATATAATATTAATAATACAATAATAATATAGATTAATATGGTCCAAAAGCTGGTTCTCCTGACATAGAGCGGGTTGGATATCTCTGGAAGGCTACGTCTTTGCTCTTCGAATTTGGCCTGTATTTCTTTGGTTTCCATTAAATTGACAGAATTTAAATCAATTGCAGGTGGATTCAAAGATACGGGTCCATGCTGAATTGTTCTGGTGAAATTTAGTGAAGGTAGACTAATTTCACTAAAAGGCAAATTGCTAGGTTTATAAGATTCATGAATAATTGATTTTATTTTAATCTTGCATTCATTGGGTACTTCTATTAGATAGGATCCTAAGAGTGGAACATTATCTCTTAGATTTCGGCAAGTAGATGTACTGGCTATTCGGTTTGGTACAGTGACGAGCCATTTTCCATCAATAATATTTGTGGATTATATCTCGTGCAATTGGATTTTGAACGGGTGGCAAGTGGTGACATTTGATTCTTGTTTAATCAGCTGAACGGCACATGGTGGATTGGCTTCCAGGTAAATGCTGTGAGCGTCTCTGCACAAGTACTCATTGGTCGGAATTTGGAGACATCTTTGGTCCATATAGGCATACTTAGAGTCGCTTAGTGCGAGGTAAGGTTGATAAGGAATATTAATGAGAAACGACTTGTTATTTGGGACTGGTATTGGATATAGATTAAAATATTGTTATATTTCAGTCTCGACAAGTAGAAGTTCTAATATAAATACAATATTGAAACCTTTTAAGAAACTGTTAATTTCAATTGGTTTTTCCAAGCCCAGTATATTTTGAGAATTAATTGGTAGTGGTAATTTATCTGAGCTTAAATGAGAGCTTAATGCCTTAATTTCTGACAAGAGTTTATATGGATCTACTATCGAGTTATGGAGAATATTGATCTTTGCAAAGGTTATTGCAACCTCTATTTTATCTAGCGTACTGTACTGTAGATAGTTTGATATATTAATGTAATCTGATTTATGATTACATATATTCGAAAATAACCGTGTAATTGAGTGTTGTGTATATCTACTTTTCTAATAGTGTCTTCAATTTGAGAAATACGCGTTTTTAAGATCATCTCGTTAGTGGTAATATTGGATATTATTTTTTGAAATGCGTTAATTGCAGAATCCAATAACGTTATTTGATTTAATGTATCGACCCCCAACTTATTTTGGTTTGCTTGCAAATTTGATATTTTATGGTCAATTTTTTCTGCATCATTTTGGTCTAGATTACCTGTTATGCATTTAATAGGTGATCCTAATGGGTTAAATAAGCCTCTTTTGTGCCTAATGTCTAAATTGGTAGGAATAATTTGTTTAATTAGGTTTTCTATATGTTTTTCAAGAGTATAGAGTGATGTCATTGAATTATAATATTCATTATAATATGTGGTATCATTTTTTAAGCTGAGGGAAAGCGTTTCTGCTTGAGCTTTTACAGAATAAAACTGATTAATCAGCGAATTCAAGTTGACGTGTTGAACAAGGGACCAGTGGTTCGATGTTATTTTGGCCGTTCCTAATTTGAAGGGTAATAACCCTGGGTATCTGTTTAAGTCGTGGTATTTTATACCGCTTGACTCGATGGTCCAGGTCCATCTGGAACAATGGGTATTATTGTAGATTCATTTATATGAATTATTTCTGTATGTTTAGTTTTTGGGTTTTGTTTTTCGATTTGATTATTTTCTAAAATTTTTGTTAAGGTGAATGGGCCAGAGAATTTCTTTTTTGATTTCCCGGATCTTTGTTCGGCTTTCTTGTATACTTGAGAACCGATTATTATATTTTTCGTTGTTTTATTTTTATTGACTTTATCAATAATTTTTTTGTTTTAATTGTTTTGATTCTTCTGCGATTTGATCATATAGAATTTGGGTATTGTTTTTGTGGTTATTAATATATTCAGTGTAAACATGAGATGGTATAAGATTCATGGGATCTCGTGAATCTGTGTGTCCTAACACGAGTTCTTGTGGACTAAAATGTGTACTAAAATGGATAGTGTTATTGCATGCTATAATGGCATATGGCATTAGGTTGGTTATATCAGAATTTGGGTCTGATTCTCGTAATATTCTTATATGTTCAATTAAGGTAGAATGTAGGCGTGCTACAGGTGAATTTGATTCATGGTGGTAGGGCGTTGTAAAGTGAACTTTAACATTATGTGCTTTTAAAAGTTTGTCTACTACTACATTTTGGAATTCTGTTCCGTTATCTGAGATAATTTGTTTTGGTATTCCGAAAAATTAAAAGAATTTTATTAGTTGGTCGCAACATGATAAGGCATTGCCATGGTATGGAAGTGCTTGACCGAATTTGGAGAATTTATCTAAGAATGTTAGAAATTTTTGTTTTCCGACAATAAAGGTGTCAATATGCACGATTTCAATTGGTTTACTAGGTGTATCGGTGAGTACTAAAGGTTGATCAGGTGGTCTTCGATTATACTTTGATCTTTGGCAAATTTCACAGTTATTGATATAATTTGTTACATCTGCTTTTAAAGATTTCCAGTAATAATTAGTTCTTAAAAATTTGAGTGTTTCTTCGATACCACGGTGGTTTGTTTTTCCTTCGTGTCGAAATTTAATCATTAGTATTCTTTCATTTTCTTAGACATTATTAACTGATTTTGTGCATTCGATAAGTTTCAAATTTCTAAAGTGATTGATCATAGATTGTCGAAAATAAGGACATAAATCTTTTGAAAAGAAGTAAATGTATGTAATTTTTTTACTTAAGTATTCCTTTTGGAAATTAGTAATTTCCACAATATTTGTAGGTAAGGTTGCATTTATTATTTGATTGATGGTCATCATATCTCGCGGTCTTGATTTAAAAATTGATTAATATCATCATTGATATCTTTTGATTGATGGTCCTCAGTGATATCTCCCGGACTATTAATAATTGAATCAGTTTCGAGGGCATTTAATTGTATTCTAGATAATGCGTCACAAATGCTGACTTTGTTACCTTTTTTATATTTTTAAACGTAAAGTTACTTACGTATGACTTTATGCTTATTTTTATGCTAAGATAATGATTATTATAAATGATAATAGTATGTAGGACATGATATTGTGTTATATAGCAAATACTAAATAGGACAAGCTTCCTTCTACGTTAAGCTATATTTATTTCTTAATGGTTAAATGTTTTATTTTTCTGAGAATTTTACCGTACGGGATAGCGTGTCTGTATTAAATTATCCTTCGCATCTCCGCCATCCCTCATTACACTTTGTAGTATACAACTTTTTCCCAATCGGTACAATTTTTAAAGAAGTTATCTAAAAACATGGTGATTCAGCCGACCCTGGCTAGCCGCTCGAGCTCATGCATCGCCTTGATGCGTCATTACAATTTTGTACCGGTCGGTGACAAGCAAGAATCCGTAAATCGGTTCTTTCTTTTGGTTTTAAAAAGAAAAATGCCTAGAAATCGTATTTCTAGTATAGTGAAGTGTTAGTGATACGTCTTGCTCGGCATCGGGAGAAGCGAATCAGGGGGTGAGTCCATATAAGATTATATGCCAAAATTTCAAATATATATAAATACCTGGTTATCTTAAATATATAAAAACAGAATCTCTTGTATAAAAGCAAACTAAATGTGTATAATACTAAACTGAGTATTATGAATAAATATGACACTTGTAACCCTTATTTTTTTACTTAATAAAATTGAAATGGAAAATACTCTCAAACTTCTAAAACTAACTATACTTATTAGAATAAAATAGAGTGCGAACGGGTTACAGTCAAAAATGCGAATGAAGCAGTAAACAAAAATTAAATCTGCTCACTGCGATTTGAATGATACTAACAAACTGTTATTTATATACGAGGGCATGACAAAACATTGTTACATTTATTTGTCGTCTTTGCACAATTACACAGAATCAAAAAATATATTCGGAATTGAAATATATTATATCGAAATGAATATAAGTAATAAGCAACAGTTAACGATACGAGCTATTCGAACCCTTCTCTAGTAATCTCGTCTAATCGTACATCCTACCAAAGAAATATACTATTCAATCACAAAAAGTGTTTACATAACACAATCAAAAGGAGGAAATATATACCGGCCGGCCTGCACATTTATTAATGTTTTACATAGAATAAAACGTTTATACCATATAAAGGAATATAAAAATAGAAACAAATGGTTATAATGCCTTGGTATCATTCGTTTTTCGATATTTGATCCCCGTATAGGGCACATCACTATAAACTACAATTCGATTCGATGCAAATATTGCAAAACAAAAAACAAAGTTATATTTAATTATGATCCACTGACTCATACTGCAGATCTATATGAAAATTTAAAAGTATGGCAATTACATAAGGTATTAAAATTTGAACAGAATAAACTTATTTACAGGATAACAAATAAAACTCAAAATTAAAATATTATCATAATATTTTCAGGGGATATTCATAGCCACAATACTAGAGAGTTTATAGGAAATCATACAGTTATTATTACTAAAATGCAATTATCCTCAATACCAGTGTTCAAAAACACTCTCTAGAGGAATAAGGACTATGTATATTGTAATTATTGCTATTACTGTATTAACAAATACTTTTCAAAAAAATTAAAATAAAATAAAAAATTAAAATTTTGAGTAAGTCGAAGAGTGTCCTTTTCTCACGAAATTAACCTCTAAAAACTAGCCACAAAGGCAAGCTGACGCATAATTTACGAGCGACTAAATCCCAAGTTGGGTATTATTATAGCTTGCATGGCCCTCCGTTGGCTTTGCTCGCAACGGAGGCTCAATCAACAAGAACTAAAAGTGCTAACCAAAACTAACCCAAAATTAAGGGAAAAAGGCGGAATGTTATCGTTCGGCTTTGTCGAAGCAATGTAATACCGGAACGCATTATTTTTAAACAATTCGTGTTGACATGAGCCGTCCGGTGAGGGAAAAAA
>MU182191.1:328668-354018 GCA_016904865.1 Pissodes strobi
TCGCACCAATAGGACGTTGAGCGATGTTTGTCTCTTCTTCCCTGGTCAGGTTGAATTGCCTTGCACCAACTTGATCAGAAATTTCGGAATTGCCACAAATCGTCGAAACGAACACAGATCGATATGCTCGATGCACAGAAAATCTGCTTGATAAATCCTACCGACTGCGCCAGTTACTATCTCGTAGACGAGGAGAACGATTTTTTTTAATTATTTCTTACAAGCAGGTTACAAGTACAACTGACTAACGTATTTATAAACTAATAAATGCTTATGTTGCATGAGAATAAAGATATGGAAATCTAGGAAGGCTGACGTAATCTGCAGTTTCCATGGGAATTTAACTACAGACATGTTTTTGTTCAATACAATATTCAAAAATTAAGTTGAGCATGAACGATATTTTTAACTTATCCTTGTGGAAGTCCTCCACGATTTAATTTATTCATGAGATTAAAATTGTCTTCAACAATAAATTGCTCGTCATATGACAATTTTATAGCTTAATAGTTTTTGAATGGAAAATGAGCTTCACATACTTTCGCCTTGTTTGTGGGCTCAGGGGGTGTAGATTTTAGTAATTTTTGTTGTAAACTTATGTTCTTTGAAAAACCAAAAATATGAACTTAAGGCTCATTTTTATTCAAATACAATACAAATATTTAGGGGTCTCTGCTACTATTTACATGTAGATGGACAAGTCACAGTAATAATATATATCACAGATGTAATGACACAACAGAGTGGCCATTCAAAAATAAAACGCATTAAACTTAGGAAAAAATACACCAAAATACATCAACATTGGTCAAGGTATTGCACAAAAAGGTGGGACTCTTTCAATGAATAAAAGCAACGAGAAATTATAAAAAGTTAAGTAGCTTTCAAAGGTGTTTAGAGAATTGGCATTCTTTATTGTACTTGGAAGTAAGTTGTAATAAAGCAGTCAGCGTAAACAGGAGATTTGTTTTATAAAAAGTATAACCGTGTTTTTTTAAATGAAAAGCAAAAGCATTTCTGTGTGGTATTTGTGAATTTCAGAATTAAGCAGTTATGATTTTTTATTTTTATAAATGTAGGTTCAAAGTTTAAATGGTGTAAAGAAGGAAGGGTCAAAATATTCTTTAATTTAAAGCTGTCCCTGCGAGGTGTTTTGTAGGGAAGATCAAAAATTAATCTAATGATTCACTTCTGTGCAATGAATTACCGTTCCCAATGAGTAGATTGGCCCAAAACCACTATATTATATGCCATTACAGAGTATACCATGGCATAATATGCACTTAAGGTTGATGTTGAATTCAATGTTTTTCAGATTAAAAGTAGCCTAATAAGCTTTGTTAAGTTTTAAGCACATTGATTCGATGTGACTAGTAGAGCTCAAATTTTCGCCTATAATTACCCACAGAAACAAGGCTGACTTTTTCTCTTAATAGAATTATTGTTTATTTGAAAAGAGAAGTTATTTCCCAGTCAGTACATATTACGACTCTCAACATAAACAGTCTTATCAGAATTTATAAGTATTAGTCTGTTAGAAAAAGAACTCAAGACACTATGAACCCTGATTTTAACGTCCTCAGGTGATTCTCCTGCCACTACTATAGAAGTATGGTCCGCGGACATAAATGGTTCACCGTACCTCGAGATATGACTCGGCAGATCATTCATGTACAAAAGAATAGCAGTGAATCCAGGAGATCGGTGAGTGAACCCAAGACGCTGCCCTCCGGGTTCCTAATTTTATGTCATAATACATCGGACTGAGCATCACAATTCTTCACAACCAGGCTTCTACCTTTCAGAAATTAAATCGGCCATCTATTAATAATGCCACGAATGCCCAAAGCACTCAACTTTAATTCAAGAAAATTTGGTTCGAAGGTATCGAATGCTCGACTCATGTCAAAAAAATTGTTACAACAAGATTATTTTTGTCCATTTTGACGTATATATATTGAATATAGTCAACTGTTTCGGTCTGTGTAGAAAGATTTTCACGGAAACCGTGTTGATAATTGGTTAATATTTTAAATCTATTCAAAAAATTAGTTATTTTATGGCATATAGCCTTTTCTAAAATTTTAGAGAAAATACTCAGAATACATAATGGGTCCCCGGAACCAGAATAATATTAGCGATTTCATCAAAACTGCACGATTTTTATTAGATGATCCATTTATTACGTCACGGACATCATTTTCAGTTACTGGTAAAATATACATTGAAGCATTATTGTATTTGTCCGCGCTGCATTCTTCAGAAAGCTCTGCATTAAATGTTGATTTAGTTTAGTATCAACAACATTTGAAAAATAAGTACCAAAACTGTTTGTAATGTCCTTCCTGTTGTGAAACATACTATCATCGTCCCTTATCTCAGAAAAGGATCGCTTTTTTTTGTTTTTTCCTAATGTGTGATTAACAGTACTCCGGGGGGTTTTGAACCTATTTTCAAAAGTGTTAATTAAGTTATTAAAGTAATCTCGCTTTTCTTCCTTCACATGAAGGTTAACTTGTTTTTTTAGCCGATCTGTAAATATCGTCTAACAAACAAATTTTTCTACAACCACCCCTGAAAATGTGTGAAAAAGTTTTTTGGCCTAATCTTAGTAGATTTTATTTTTGATGTAAAGATTGTTTGTGTTTCTATTAAATAAAAATTTACGCATGGTTGATTCATTTTGCAGTTGTAGAAAAGCATTGTAAAAACTCGTTTGACAACCTTTTTCAACAAACTGTCTCGCCCGTACGGAAAAAGTCGTTTTCAAAACTTGTCGTTTAAGTAACTATTCCTTATGCAGTACGTTTAAGTTCCTTAACTCTTTTAGTGTGCTTTGTAAACAGTAGAGAATCCTACTTTTTTTTGTTGGTAAGGGGAGACGTTTTTAGTTTTAAGAGGGCAGGAAGCCTCGAAATACAAGGTATAAGATACAAAGAAAATCTTGTATTGTATTCTGCTATAGAACTCTCGGTTATACTCATTGATTTGTATAGGAGTGGATAAGCAATAGCCGCCTGTCGCACTATTCAAAAGTGGCAACCTATGGGCGAAAAAACAGGTTTCTGCGCATGACAAAATCGACGCAAAATGGAAAAACATAAACAAAGAAGAAACTGTTTTGTCATGCGCACTAAAACACTTGCCGTCTCAGCAGGCGTCGGTCAGGATCGAACTTGGCTTTTATCTTTGACGTGTTTTCGTTTTGACGGCGCGGCGTTTTGCGTTAATAATTCGAGTTCGATTCGAGGCAAAATACCCGAGATTTCCTATTTCAAGTAAGTCTAATTATTATAAGTATTACTTATTTATACCTTATTGTTTGTTTCACTATGCTAACTGGGGCCCATTTCACAATCGGCAAGACTCCTCTACCGAATATTTGGTGAAATAATCACTTTCGAAGTCCGGGCCTGCCTATTTACCTTCACGGTGCAACAATTAGCTCCTACTAATTTTCTAATGCGCAAGTCCAAATAGAAATATCTTTGTTTACATTTCGCGGTCGTAAATTTGCCATGTTTGGTCTATTTATTGCTTATCCACTCTTATACAAATCAATGGTTATACTACGATAGGTTATTTTTTCAGAAATTGTTGCTTGATCAAAAGACGTTGTAAGGGGAAAAGACATCAGCTAAGCGTAGTGGTCTGATATACCAGCGTGATAATTATCTATAGTAACACCAGTTTTCAAATTGATTATTACATAATCTATACTGCTATAGACGTTATACTATTACCTGCCTGTGCAATTCTCATGGGCTCATTAATCAGAGATACAAGATCATAAGATTGCAAAATATAAAGAAAAATTATATATTGTCTTGTAGATTAATTTTTTTTGTATGTTTAAATCGCCCGTTATAAAAACATATTTATATTTATTCAAGATCATGTCCAATATTTTACTTAGTTGAAAAAAAAATTAAAATCGACCAAAGGCGTCCTATAAAAATATTATTCACGCATAATAAGTTCTTGTATACAGAGCTGGTTAAGATCATTTAAAAAATTATTTAAATCAAGGATCAAAGATACTTTTCATTTGGACAAACGATTTAAATTAAAGATCGTTTTGTATATAAAGAAAGATTTAAATAATAAATCTTTTTTATATTGAAATCTTTTTCAAATTTTAAATCATTTTAGGAAATATTTAAATCTTTTGAAAAGATTTAAATACTTCCTAAAATGATCTAAAATGTAAACAAAATTTAAATCATTTGGTGGTTATGTACAACGAATTGTCGTCGTTGGTTATGTCCCATTAAAAACCCCTTAGAGCGTAATCAAAATGTTATTTACATAAATTAAGTGAAAAAAAGCAAACATGTGACGTCACCCAATCTAAATTTTAAAAAACAATACAATCTTAAATAAGTACGTCAAAATAACATACAAAAACCAAATTAAAATGTTACCTAAACCTTGTTTTTATTTTAATGGATTTTTTTATTTTAATGGAATTAATTTAATTTAAAGCCTTTAGCATTCACATAATTGGTAACTTTGCACTTCTTATTATGTTAGCCGATTATAGTCAAGTCAAGTCAAAAATGCTTTATTATCATAGAATATTTTACAATTCTGTCGACAAAGCCTAAATTATAACTAAATTAACAAAGACCTACTTAATTAAAAGAGAATATTAAAATGTAATTAAGTCATCTATAAAAATGTGGTGTTCAATCAAACGTTAAAAAAGTAAAACAAGTATTAAAAGTGTTACACAATTATAGGACATATACCACCTACATACAATATATTAGTATATATCTAGTTTACATCAACTTACATCTATAAGATACAAGTTTACAACACATACATACATCTACTTAAAGGGAGACAATCCTTCCCCATAATGCATTACTGAGTGCTGAAGTATGAGGGAGAAAAGGGGGAGGAAGAAAATAAAAATAAAAAAAAAACCTGACTGCTGGGAAATCAAAACCTATCCTCCAAAAACTCATTTACAGTATAATATGACTTACTCAAGAGAATATATTTAAGTTTCCACTTAAAATCTGTAAAAGAATTAGCTTCCCTTAATGTTCTTGGAATATGATTATACATCTTCCTGGCATTATATATTATTGAGTTTTTTATGAACGTTGTGTGTGGTATAGGTGTTGGTAAACATCCTCTCTGCCTTGTGTTATTTGCTGTGAGTACTAGATGTGCAGACCTTTTATACAGCAAACAACATGTCTCAAAGATGAACAGAGATGGCAAAGTCAACAACTTGTGTTTTTTAAATAGGGGTTTGCAGGATTCCCTTGGATCTGCACCACACATTCTTCTGACAGCTCTTTTTTTGCAAAACAAACACTGAATGAAACAGGCCCTGGCAGGCGCAACCCCAAAACACTATCCCATACCGCAAATGAGACTCGATTAGAGCGAAGTAAGTCATACGGGCTGTTGCAAAATCCAGGTTTTTAGAGACTATGCTCAGTGCATAGCAGCCCGATGATAATTTACGTAATAGTTTTATGAGTGATTTTTAAAAGTCAAGTTTCTATCTATCAGCACACCAAGAAACTTTGATACATCACTACATGAAACTTCGTTACTATCCAAAATGACTGGTTCAGGCACACAATTAAAATGCATGATGTTTGTCTTAGAAAAGTTAAAGGATAACTGATTAGCATCGCACCAGCCCTTAATTTTTTGAACATCAGATTCTATGGTACGCATTAAGGTATCTGTGTTACGATGTGTCCATAAAATTGTTGTGTCGTCTGCAAACAAAGTAATAAGTCCTTTTATGTCTGTGTTTACAATATCATTAATGTATATTAAAAATAGGATGGGTCCCAGTACCGATCCTTGTGGAATACCTGTCAAATTGTATTTAAGTCCTGAGTCAACATTTCCAACCCTCACAGTCTGCTGTCTGCATGATAAATAAGACTCAAACCAAAGCAAAGAATTGCCTCTAAAACCGTAATGGTTCAACTTTTGCAGCAGCACTCTGTGATTCACACAATCAAAAGCTTTGGATAGATCACAGAATACTGCCGCAGCAAAGTCTCCCTCATTCAGATGTATATATAGTTCGCTAAGAAAGTGAAAAACAGCATCTGAGGTATTTTTTTTCGATTGAAAGCCAAATTGATTGATGTTGAGTAGTTTTTTGCATGCCAAAAAAGATGTAACCCTATTCTTCACTAACCTTTCCACTATCTTGGAGAGTGTTGGCAGGAGGGCAATTGGCCGAAAGTGTTCTGCCCTGCTGGGAATTGGAACAATTCTGGAAATCCTCAAACATTCAGGGAAGGTGCCTGTCAGAAAGGAATGGTTGGTTGCCTCAGCGAGGCTAACTAGAACACAATCCGGTAAGTGCTGAAATATCCTCAGTGAAATTCCATCCCAGCCAGTGCTAGTCTTGTTCTTTATTTCCCCAAGTGTCTGTCCCAGTTCATTATTAATTAAAATGAAAATACTAACAACATCAAACATACAAAATAGCTCATTATGTGCATGCTAGCAGCTTTTAAATATTTGACAATGTGTCAAAAATTCTATTAAAAAACAAGCTTTATTTTTTTTTGACAATTACTTTTTGATCAAATCAACTTGAAATTTGACAAAATCCTATTATTTCAATTATCTTTTTTTTATATTTTTGATTTGAATTTTTCCTAGAAATATTTTTCTGGCGGAAAAATCTATTTTACTTTTTAGCTAGGTTTTTTTATTGCATTTTGTTTGCTTTTTACAGAGTGATTACTTCGTAAGGGGTTTGTTTATGACGCAGAAACTTTCATCGAAATTATCGGGAATATATATTTTTAAGAAATCAATAATACAAAAGTTTCCCATATAGCCAATATATATTTAAAAAAAAAATTTAAGTCTTTTTACTGATTTAAATCCTTTTAGAAAGATTTAAATACTATTTTTAAATTAAAAATCAAAGATACTTTTCAGAAAGATTTAAATCATAAATTAAAAATCACTTGCAGAAAAAATATTTAAACTCAAAGTATTTAAATCAAAAAATGTATTTAAATCACAAAAATTATTTAAATCTCACTGATGGTGACAGCTCTGCTTGTATACAACAGACTAACTAACATTCAAGATTGACTTCATCACCGACAAACGTCAGCAATGACTTTGTTTTTTTGACATATGCTTGCCTTTGAAGGGTCTATGTAGATCGCAGATCCTCCGTGTTTACTCTCAGGAATGCTACATTTTTGAGGCATAATGACACTAAGTACCGATTACCGCAAAACTAGCCGATAACTAGATAAAAATATACAATTAAACACGAACGAAAACTTGTAAACTGTGCTGTACCAATACCCACTCAATGTTGTTGGCTGTACACAAACGGCAAAAGCAACAGATCTTTCGAAATACATAGTTTTACGTATACAAAAATACGCCTAATAATATAAATTGTATACCTAAATATACACCGAAATATTAGGTACAAGTTTCACGCACTTCAAAGCACATAAATAGTTACTATTTCAGAAAAATGCAAGAAAATAATTACCACCAGTCCACTGTATTATTTTAGGAACGTGCATGAACAGGGTACTATGAAATAAATAAATAAATAAATTACGAAATACCATATTATAGAAAGAGGAAAGAACACCTTATGGAAATATGTTTTTACACTATTGGAGAAATTGTAATGTAAGATACATTATTTATATATAAGCATCATAAGATTCGCTACTATCGTAGAAGTCTGGCAACGTTGCAACTAATTACAAGAAATATTTTCACTGTTAGAGGAATAAGAAATTAATCTTACGCACTAATAATAGTAATGTACTTGTAACTAAACAGCCTGCATAAAATTGGTAGTAAAACTGCTTTGATATGGACCTTAAGACTAGGAAATATATACACCTATGAAGGTTTGAGCATACATTTCAAATATAACAACATGTCCTAGAAATCCCGAAATAACAATGATAACCTTGATTTTGCATATTTATCCTGTATAGATTGCATTAATGTGTTGCAACTTTTTTTTTAAATATTATATTTTGCTTGCTGGTTGACATAATCTTACAAACGTGACATATTCACGTTCGTAGGATTATATCAATATCCCAATAAGTTTGTGACATTTTTTAATGCTCTTCAGCAGCAGATATATTAATAGAGAAATATGCCAAAGTCTTGGTAATCCAATCTTTATCAGTCTAAAACTGATTTTTAACTAATTTTTCACATTTTAAATTTTTTATGTAGACTTGGTATAATTAAATAATTTCTCTGGGGTTCAATATCTTTACATTACACAAAATTAATCCAAAAGCTAAACGGAAACTCCACCGAACACGAAGGTTTTTTTTAAGGTTGTGTTAATACCCGGATGTAACTTTCTTTGTTTTAGAACGCGAAAATAAGCCGTTTGTTTGAATAATTAGTGTTCTCCAGGCCAACTAAAAAACATATGGTTCGGTTTTTTCGCCTAAATTCGTAATTGCCAATTTTAAGAATGGTCTTACAAATTTTAGCGTGCTTTTAAGATATTAATATAAAATACAAAAAGGTTAAACTGATTATAAATCTGTTTGAAGGCGGAAAGTAATGTATTTTCATTAAAATACATATTTTGGTCTTCAATTGCCTTTATTTTTTAATCACAACATTTCAAATCATTTAATATACAAGTCAGCCGAAACGTGATTATAAAATAAAGATAATGAAAGTCCAATATATTTTTACAAGCTTTTATTTACTTTTACCTGTGGATTTGTGTCTGTCTGTCTGTCTGTAATCAAATCTTGCAAGCTGAATTAGAACTAGTTCTAAATGTCCGATTGACTTGATATTTGGTACACGTTTCTAATTCCGATGACAATACAATACTATAATGTTGTTAAGCCCACACCTTCCCCCATTCCAGGGTAGGGGAGGGGGGCCCTAATTAAAGTATGTCCGATTCCGTTTAAAATTGGTATATGGGGGTTTTTGGGGACAAAGAATGTGAATTTTTTGTCAGATTTTTAAAATTCAAAATGGCGGATTCAACATGGCCGATTTTGGGTTAAATGTTGCAAGTCAATTTTAGCTGACATCTACATATCCAATTGGTTTCAAATTTGGTATGCGTTTGTAGTTCAAATGAAAATATAAAACTGAACTAAACCCTTAAAGGTTCTTTGATATTACGCGCGTGAAAGTAAGTTTGAACCTCCTCGTTTGAAAACTAGTATTTTCAACACATGTTATGAAATATACTATTTTCCGTTTGGCGTATTGTGAATCTGGTAATTTGCTATTGACAATTTTCACAATATTTACCTACTTAAATATAAAATATTAGTTATTTATGTACCAAGTGCGTAAAATGCTACTTTTACGGCGAGGGCAACAATCGGCTGAAGGCGTAAAATAACTTTTCGCCAGAGGTGCAAATAATATTTTTTTGACGGGCGCCGGTGCAAATATCATTGTTAACATCATTTTTACTCCGCATCTCGACTTTCTTTGCTGGTGTCACTGATGCCTTTAGTTATTTTTACCCTATAGGGCGTTAAATGATAATCTATTGTTTGATTCTAATTTACGTAGCTATTTTCACAAAATTCCTGCCTGTATGCGAACAGTAGACTTCCGACATGCATATAAGTTTAGTATTTACAATATAGCGTCAAGCACGGCAATAAATCACTTTCATCAAAAAATTTAAATTCAGGTAATAATAGTAGTTTTTGAAGTGCATGTCTTGAAATTCAAATATACACGACCCAAAATAAATTAAATTATAACGTTAAAAGCAGCAAACGTATCGGAGTAATGCGTTTTCCCTTCAAGATTTTGTAAAATGGTGGAAATACCACGGAACCTTTCGAGAGCGGCGTCGTTTCTGGTTGAGCGACAGCCTGTCAGCCGAAATGGAAAGACGAAAGAGTTTTAAGTAGTTGGCAGAAGTTTGAGTGAAACCGGATCCCGCCTGATGCCGTATAAATAAACGGGAGACAGTGTATTGAGGAAAACTTTCTTATTTCCCGTCATATTTATTGATTTTTGTTTATATTTCGGTCCTCAATGCGCTCAAGGTATTACATTTCTGCAGCTGGAAGTTTCCCGTCTCGCAATATGAAACAGAAAATTACGCTTGAAAACAAGAATTTGCATCTATCAAAGTAGATCTGCACATTTTAGTTTTAGGCTTTTATAAGACCATAGGTACTGAAATTGGATAAAGTAACCAATTTGTTGCTGAACATGATATATGTGTTCATAGAAAATGCATAAGAATTTCTTCATTAGAATAGGTACTCGCATGCGTGGTCATAATGCTGAAACAAATATGTGATGTGTGATTCTGAGTGATATTCAATAAGTTTGACGGAACTGCTATAAGATATTTTATGCACTTTGGGGTCTAAAGTAGCGGTTTTAATCCCTGAATTCGAGGAGTAAAGTGGCACGTTAAATCCCCAGGGATTAAAAATAATATTTTAATCCGTAGGGATTCAGAGTAAAATTATTGTATTATGAAGCAAAATTATGTATTTATTAATTTAGTATAGTACCTATATTACAGAATGATCTTTCAAATAAAGCACTGAAATAAAAAACTAACAACAAACTTACAAATTTATTAATCAAAAACGTATCACAAGCTTACAGTTATTTTTATTAAGTAAAACCTAATTTTTAGTAACATTATTAATATTAACGTTTATGCTAACGCCACTACAGGTATCTAATTAAGAATGGGTTGAAAATTGAAATCTGCAGTATTTTTAATTAACGTTACACACTTAGGTCTTTTCAGTTGATCCAGGTTTGCTCCCGAATCTGCAAGTAAAGATGCCGACGTTCTTCTAAAGCAGTACCCGGTATACAGTTTTGCGTTTGGTTGTACCTCATTCATTAAAAAGTATTCATTGGAAGATTTTTGTAGAAATTCTTTGATGTTATGTAAGTCCAGAATCATTGACTTCTTCGGGTTATAACCATCATATTCCCTTTTTAAAAATCCGATAAATGTACTAATTGCTAATATCGATATTGGTCTCTAGAATCATCGTGTATGGCTTTTATCATAGAATACTGGCTCCACAACGACCAGACCTTGAGTTTCTTGGACTCTTTAAAAAGATATGCCAATAGCAGCTTTTCTTCTGTGAAACTATTCACGCTTCGTTATTCACACCTTTTTGTAAAGTTTGTATATTGTTTCTCATATAGATGCCGAGATTTTGCGGTAGTAGCTGACTTATAGCCTCTTCGGCGGAAGCAATGTGACACGTTTTTGACAAATACATTTGTTAGCGTCAAGAGATTTTTTTAAACTGATCACAGCAACGTATTAAAACACACCAAGATTTTTGATGGATTTTGGTGTGCCAACAATATAAAAACCAGACAACAACTTTTTTATTACGCATGCATCATAATCAACGATTATCGCACGCTGCAGCGTGCTTAAAATGATGTTTATGATGCGCCTACTTTTTTAAAGGTTGCTATAGAAACATCTGATCATGTCAAATGTGACAGATTAATATATTCGTCAATATGTCCCTTAACTTTAATATTTCAAATATTTTTGAGATTATGATGCATTCGTAATAAATAATAGCGTATGATATACGTGTATACGAGGCCTTTAAAGCCCTTGCGACTTACAAAACATTCCGCTGCGCGTCGTGTTTTGAAATATGTCGTGCGTGCTTTAAAGGCCATTTTATACACTTATATCATAATACACTATTATGATATTTTGTACATAAAGTAGGTACCAATGATGTTTTTCTTTCCTGTAATTATTATTCCAAAGTGCAGAAAATAGCGTATACATCCCATGACTAAAGTGTTTTTATCCCTCAACGAATTGTAGCACTCGCTTCGCTCAGGCTACAAACTTTTCGCCTCGGGATGAAAAATATCACTTTAGTCCCTGGTTATATAATGTACTATTATGTCACACTAGTTCCATATTGTGTTTTTATTGCTTGGATTTGAATTACGTAATAGTGTACTTTATGGCCCGCTCGGACACATAAAGACACAAAAATGCAGTTTTTGTAGTAAGTAAAATTTATTATAAAAATTACAAAATATGATATTAAAGTACTATGTAATAACTACTTAATATTATTTAGTGGAATTCACATAAAACTGGCCATTCTGGAAAGATCCGTTGATAGTTAGATTGCCTGCAGCAAACATTGATTCTCGTTGCTGTAAGGATGAGCCAGATCCAGAAGGTTTGCCTGCTAGCATCATTGAAACCTCATTTTTTGAAGATATACTGTTCTCTAAATAACCTTCAGCAACTGACGACGTATACTCTTCCATCCACCTTGGCGCTTCAATGTGGTCATACCGGCTCCAGCCTCCGCCAGAAGATTAGCCGATGTTCGACGCAGACAGTGACCTGTATACTTGTTAGGATTACTCAAACCCAAATATTTTGCTATCATACACGGGATTTTTCCAAATGTGCTTTTTCCAACTGATTGTACAGTACAACGGCCTTCTCTATAGGTCGGAAAATGTCTTTCTTTTCTGGACAACCACGCTTCAAACTCTTCATTTGGTCGTCGTAAAGACGCGTTTTTTTATCGGGTTTAAACAAAGTATGTTTACCAAAAAAACTAGACAGAACTTTAGTCTTTTTTGACTGACATCCTTTTGACTGTCAAATATTCGCTTAACTTATGGTAATTAGCGATGTTAATATTCTTATTAACCATTAAAATCTTCTTTCATTGAATTTATTGAATATTTGGCCATAAGGAACTCGGAAAAATATTTCAGCGAGAACGCCGAAGTATCCAATCAGCACAATTTCATTAATATGTTCTACACAGTTTTCTTCATCCAGTTTAGTAATTTCTCATATTCTTTGTCGTAAGCGTCTCCCGCTTTGTGTTGCTCTCTCCCGCCGCTTTTTTGCAATTTCGTCGGGAATTTCAAAACTGTCCTGCATTTTTCACTTTTTAACTTTTTAAGCATGATATCATTTCCCTAACAACGATAACATTTAATAGCATGATTTACTATTTAAACTTCTTGCTATTTTGAGTTTTGACAGTACTTTATTACTGGAAACTTGAAAACTGATCAACCTGGAATAACCAAACTTTTGTACATTAAAAAGAGGGAATATGAGCAGAACATATAAAAAATGGGTGATGTTCCTGATGGTTAAAGCTTAAGCCCTTACCACTGGCGCACGACACCCTTCCCGCCCAACAACTGCACACACTGAATAATCCAGAACAAAACTTAAAACAAACAGTTATACAGTGTGGCCCAAATTGGGTATACATGTATGGGTATCTTCTAAACCATATGAGATAGAAAAATGGTTAAATGGCGAAAGTTGTAGGCCATTCAATTCCCAATTCATCGCCATTTTGATAACGATTTTCTCTCTTTTTGTTTTTGAGATATTTTGAAAAAATCAAAAAGTTGTATTTTCGAAAAAGCGCTGTACTTTTTTTATTTAAACATATTTTTAAAATCTGTAAAAACATTGTTAGAACAACTTTTTACGCCCAATGCACCCATGTAATTAGTATTTAGTTCTGACGTTTCGGTTCTGAGAAACCATCATCAACTTCGTTTTTTCTTATGGCGGTCATTTTGTTTTTTAGCACATTTAAAAAGAACATATTTTTTCCTTGCTTATGATGTATAACACTTTATAAATAGTATATTATATACCTAGGTTGAGAAGTAAGCCATTATTTACCGAGCACTTTTATATCCTGAGGTGCGTAGCGCCGAAGGATATAATGTGCGAGGTTAATAATGGCCTTCTCAACCGAGGTATATATACAATTTTTTTTACTACTAACACTGATATATTACCATATTTGATTCGATTTGATTTTCATATTAGTCATTTTCTACTTATTTCTCAAATAGTTCGAAATATCAGGTAGCCTGGAAATTCAGTTGTCTAACTGACAGATATCGTAACATAATCTCCTGACAGCTCCATACATACAAAGTACCTTCTTTCCATCTAAATTTTGACAAAATCGCACTATTAATAAGAATATTATGGGGAGTCATGAAAAGTGAGTCATACTGTATATAATTTTTTTACTATTAGCACTGATACAATCCTTATCATTATTTGAATTGATTAGATTTTGAAATTAATCATTTCCTACTCATTTTTCAAATAATCCGAAATGACAACTAGTTGTCAAACTAACAGGTTTGACATTTTGGCATTTTCCGTTTCATTATTGACCTAGGTTTTTTTTAATATTATTATTTACCTAGGGTGAGAAATGTTACTTCTCATTTGAGGAATGGAGTAAATAATGGTGATTTATCATGTTAGTAGTAAAAAAAATATTTTATTTTTATGTCAAAAAACGACAAAGTTAATTTTTAACTGAGTTGGCCATGACGGCGGAGGCCATTTGCCGTAATAAATGATAGTGTTGCTATGGTGATTCGGCGGCATTTAAGTCATTTTACTGAAAAGTGACATTATTCAGTCAAAACGCTATTTGGTAGTTTTTGTTTAAATTTTCATAAATTTTGATTTCTAAATATCGCCACGCGATATGCCAGTGAAGAAAAATATGACATATTAGAATGTTATATTAAATGTAATAGAAATACAAATCTTGCCACCGCCGACTATCTGGACCTGTATCCTGAGAGGCAACAGCCAAGACTATTCGCGAGGCTTGACCTGAACTTAAAAAATTATGGAAGCTTTGAAGTACCAACGCCAAAGAAATATCAGAAGGGCAATCAAGCTCGTGACGATGACATTAAGGATATTTTAATGCGAACCCGACGACGTCGACGAGAGTACGTGCGAGGGAAATACTTATACCAAGAACTACTATCCAAACAGTCCTTAAAGAAAACAAATATCGTCCTTATAAACCTACTATTGTTCAAGTTTTAAAGGAAACAGACCCAAGGCGATTATGATTTTCAAACTGGTTTGTAAACCAATGTCATGAAGACCCCAATTTCAGTATGAAGATTATTTGGACCGACGAAACGTTTTTCAGCAACTGCGGAGCATTCATTATTGTGAATATCCATTTTTGGGCCACTGATAATCCTCACCAAGTGGCAGAACGTAGGCCACAAGTAAGATTTGGCTTTCATGTCTGGTGTGGTGTGTACGGTAAGTCTACACAGTCCGCAAAATATTTACAAAGTCAAATAGTATAATTTGTTTTTAGATAATCAACTTATAGGACCATTCATTTACAATTAAATAATGTTATATCAAACCGGGGTCCTGTAAATTGGCCAGCTGGGTCCCCGGATATTACACCCCTCGGTGTAATCTTTGGGCAAAGTTTACAGTATAAGTTGCCTCGCTTACTGTCGAAACTTTAATGCATTGAGATCACAAGCGTGCGGCAGATACCTGCATATTCCGTAAACTTTGTACTTTGTACCGTCAAATACCGTAAACAACTGTGTATGCGTATGCATCGGCGGTGGCTGGGTCCTCGAGCGGGACGAGGTGGTGAGGTCTAGCCGGTTTCGCGTGGTTAGATTAGTTAGTTTGGTTATGTTAATAGTAGTAAGTTGTAAAGTAAGCAGTTATGAACAGAAACCGATACTTATATTTAGAACGATAGTTTGGAAATTAATAGCAAATATTGATTTGTACGGCAACCGCCCTCCAGCAACTGTTGCTAAAGCCAACTCAATATTGTTTCAATATTATTTTGTCCTTTGGTCACATGGCTTCCCAAGGCTTCTATAATTTCATAGGTCCATAACAGACTTGTCTTAAGGCTTGAGTCTTGAGTGTTGACTGTCAGGATTGAGTTCCAAATAACTGGCGGTGCTACACTTGTATTCCTATTGCATTTAATATAACATTCTTAACATATTGATATTTTTTTAATGATGTTTGGCAGGGCAGCTAATATTAAACTTACCTTTTAACAAATATTAATAAAAACAAAAATTACTAAAAATGAAAAGTTAAATTCGATGTTTGTCTGATCAATGTTTCGTATATTTTTCAGTAAAATAACTATGAAACAGTAGCAATATTTGTTTTGTACCGCAAATGGCCTCCGCAGTCATGGCCAACCCAGCTAAAAATTAAATTTGTCGTTTTCTGACATAAAAATAAAATATTTTTATGAAGTGTTATACATCACAAGAAAGGGAAAAAAAGTTCTTTTTAAATGTGCTAAAAAACAAAATGGCCGCCATAAGAAAAAAAGAAGTCGATGCTGGTTTCTCATAACCAAAACGTCAGAATTAAAACTGAATACATGGGTGCATCGAGCATAAAAAGTTGTCCTAACAATGTTTTTACAGATTTTAAAAATATCTTTAAATAAAAAAAGTACAGCGCTTTTTCGAAAATACAACTTTTGGATTTTTTCAAAATATCTCAAAAACGAAAAAAGATCAAATCGTTATCAAAATGGCATTGAATTGGGAATTGAATGAACTAAAACTTTCTCCATTTAACCGATTTTCTATCTGTTATAGTTTCCAAGATACCCATACACGTATACCCAATTTGGGCCACACTGTATAAAAATTAAAATTGACAAATTATAAATTGCTAAATTAACATAAATCCCAGACTAAAATTTCTGCATTCCTGCCGTTGATAAGTATGCATGTCTACTTCTTAGCAAGAATATTTGGTATATCTTTGAATGATATATTTTTTCTTTTGAATTAATTGAAAAAATCGTTTGTTAAAATTATTGTTGCTATGTCCCCGCCATATAAGATTTGAGATTTTTTGTAAGCACAGTGTAACAAATTAAAATCAGTAAGATATATAAGAGAATGTCAATCATGCTATTAAAAATGTATGCTTCGAACTTCATCGAATAAAGTAATGTATTTCCTGAAAATAAAATTTCGTTGATATTATTATGAATATATTATTATTAGTTCCAATTTGAACTGAAGCAATTTTTAAAATATCTTCCCCTCTACTAGAGGTTTATCTTGGCTCAAAATTTCACATTCCATCATGATTTGAAACCTCCGAAAGAGCGGACTTCCCCTCTACAACATTGCTTGTTAAAAACTTATCCATTATAAGTATGCATTTTTATTGATAAATGTTTATATTAGAAATAAAATAAGTGTTTGTTTAAATTCGCTATTAATTTACAATTTGTGACTTGTAACAGGAACTTTCTAAAATACTGTTATCACTGGAGAAAACATAAAAAGTGAATCTGACTCGAAATGTAATATAAATAAAATATGCCTTCTCTCCATGTTTTATAGAGCGCTCTAGGGACCCTAATCCAAACTAAATATCTCGAATGTTCTTCATGAATTTTGGGTAAATTGAGCACTAGATATTATTCATCGGCTTGTCAAGAGATGACCGTGCATTATTCGGGGGTGTGAACAACAGAAGAAAAAAATCATTTGTCAATTGTCTAATTGGAAATAATATTTAAATTCATATCGTGATTCGAAAAATAGTATAGAATGATTTCACTGCTAGATTTAGAAGTTAACAGGATAGCCAGAGGAAAGTTAATCACGAGCTCAAGAAGGAAGAGGGAGCAAATATGAAGTAACTACCAAAGTAATAATTAACAAATATAACCTCAGTAGAAATAGTTATTTATGTACCAAGGGTATTAGCAGGCAGGAACGTCAAACTGGTGAGTAGTTTGATTACGGGGAGTGACGCCCCCGCCATTCTGAGCTGCCCCGTGATATGACCCATAAAATATCATCGTTCTCCTCTAGGCTGGAGAACGCCTAAGTACAATGTCTGGGGCTGATCACTCGGGAGTGATCCAACAAACCCCATTCTTACCCCTGTCAGACGAGGGACCACCCAAGGAATGAGTGTGAGGCCGATGCTTCCAGTGGAAGAGGTCCTAGGTGCATATGCCTACTCGGAGCGTCCGGTGAAAGACCAACTCACCAGACCTGGGAAGCGCTAAGTGGTTTTTCCGAATCACGTTCCGCTTCCGCGCTGGTGGTTCCGGGCTCCACAGTAGGAATATATGGACATGATGGTGCTTCCAGAATCAAAATATTCCGGAAGTATACTCCCCGGCCATTCGGATCTCCGGGCGCTAAGGGGCCCTGTGAGCCCTTCATTCCGCAGTTCACAGGCATTAAAGATACCGAATCAATTTAGAATAGATTCCTGCAACATAATAGGCCTAAATACAAAAATAAATTCGGTACACCAACATCTACAAGCAAATACACCACACAAATACCTGCCATTACAGAAACACAAGTATGTTCTACAACAACAACAGTAAACTACCGCTATCCTGGTTACGGCTTACACACCCGGTTTAGACATAAGTTCGGAATATGCCTTATTGTCCGAAGCGATGTTTCAAGTCACCGCGAGGAAACGCTCGAACCGAACAACCTTGACGTCATGTGGCTCAAGTTTACCGCCAAGGGTGTAACCAAGTTTATATGTTGTCTCTATCGCCGAGCGATAGAGCCTGCCAAAGCTTTTTTGCAACACTAGCTACCACTTTTGGCTCAATACAGGTCGATCACCCCAATTCAGAAATAATCGTTCTGGGAGACTTCAATGCCCACAACACCAACTGGCTCAAACCTCACAACAAGATCGACAACGAAGGTAGAGAAGCTGAAGCATTTGCCATCAGCTGCGGGCTTACTCAACTTGTAGGCGAACCAACTCGAATCTCAGAAAGGGGCGAATTCGCCGCCCTCCTGAATTTATTTCTGACCACCAATCCTGACCAGTACACAATTCCAGTTGGTTTAGGTACATCCGACCACAAACTTATTACAACGGTTTGTGAATTGACACTTCTACAGAAGGATCCACAGTTGCTTCGCAAAATCTGGCATTACTATTCTGCTAACTGGGATGAACTAAGGGAGTTCTACCTAGATTTTCCTTGGCCGACGTCTGCTTTGGCACTGACGACCCGTCAGTCTGCTGCGAAGAGATCACGCAAGTAATCTCCTCAGGAATGGAAGCATACATCCCAAATTCCATCAAGATACCGTCAAAAGGACAGCCCTGGTTCGATAGAAGACGCGAAAGAGCTGTACGTAGGAAACAGCAAGCTTACAAGTACTGACAGCAAAATCAGACCGCTGAAAATCGTAATTATTTTGTCGAAGCAAGAAACGAATGCAAACGTGTGATCGACGAAACTAAGGACAAACATAATAAAAGGATCAGGAATAAAGTTTCTCAATGCTCCAGTGGCTCCAGGAATTTCTGGTTGGTAGCAAAGGCAGTAAGTAATAACTTTACAAAACCTTCTCTCCTACCTTTGACAGACGAACGTGGCATCACAGCGACTACAGCCAAGGAAAAAAAGCAAACATGCTCGCCAAAATGTTTTCATCGCACTCTACCATAGACATCCCCCAAGGCAAGGCTCTCTTCACCATGTCGAATATCAACACTTCCATGGCAGATATTAAGTTTCATCACCGTTATATTCGTTTAAACCCTTAAAGAACTAGATACGCAAAAGGCATCAGGACCGGATAGAATAGCTGCCATCGTGTTAAAGAACTGCGCCAACGAACCAACACCCGTTTTTGCCAGGCTTTTTTCTCTGTCCTACGGAAAAGGAATTTACCCGTCTTCTTGAAAAGTCGCTCGAGTGTAACCTTTTTCAAAAAAAGTCAAGAAAACCACTCCCTCAAACTATCGCCCAATTGCTTTGCTTCCAATAATCTCCAAAGTCGTGGAACGTGTAGTCAATCAGCAACTACCCAAGTACAGAATAATCAGCGATAATCAATATGGCTTTCGCAAAAAGAGATCGACAGGAGATATATTGGCCATTGTCACTCATATATGGAGTAGGGCAATTGAGAACAACGGAGAGTCTCGAGCGATTGCATGTACTGAAATGTTGATTTCAATACGCTTGGGATAATAATCATTTTCTTAAGAATCTAAAGAGTGCCAACAATGTCATGACTACGAAAAACAGTGCACCCTACTCGTTTAACGCCTCGTGCTAAATAAGCTCCTCGTTTAAAAACTGGTACTTTCAATGCGAAGGTAGTAT
Source organism: Pissodes strobi (assembly GCA_016904865.1). Lineage (NCBI taxonomy): Eukaryota > Metazoa > Arthropoda > Insecta > Coleoptera > Curculionidae > Pissodes > Pissodes strobi. The sequence continues at coordinate 348,654 of MU182191.1, forward strand.
CGATTTAATAATTTTAACGGGAGATTCCATCTTTGTTTTGGGCTTGATATGGTGCGGTTGAACATTGGATATATAACCATACCTTAAGACGTCATCCTTTGAACAAAGAATGGGGGGTCGTTGCATATTCCGCGGAATTATTTTGTCACGAACTCGATACAGCATGAAAATATGAGAAAGCATTGAAAAAACGAGGGCGATACCGCCCCGTAAAAACGTAGAAATGTTTCTGTTCCCTTAACAAGGCCCCAATCATGTAAAGCTGAAAATGTTGTCACAATACGTGGAGAAAAAGATTTACAGCGTTTTAAGCGACCTTCTCAGGCAGTAAATCAGAGACGGCGAGAAAGAGCCGGTAGCCGCCCGACTCAGATTTATGGTCTCGAAATATTGACATAATTCCTGTAAAAGCTGCTATTTAGCTGATTTATAGACATTGCTAGGAATATAATTCATTATTTCTGTAAATATTTGTCGAAATTATATTTAAACTTTTTATTGGGGGTGCTGCCAAGGATTGACAGTGCCAATTCTTGGCAGCATTGATGTTTGTAAACTGCTTAGCAGTTCATGATGATAGTTAAAATAATTAAACAATTTTGGATATAATTAATTAAAAATGCATCTGTTTTTGCACATTTAAGACTCTTTTAATAGGCAAACCAAGACTTAGATAGCTTATGGTAGAACTTCTCAGTGTTTTGTGTAGGTCCAAATATTAAATTTTTCGGCCACCATAATATGATACTCACCCTCAAATAGTTCCTAAAAAGGATTTTTTCTGTTCAAGTTTAGAAGAGACGAACTGAGGCGCCTAAAACAACCACCGCCAGTCAGAATATTTTACTAGGGAATTTAACTCATGAAAGGATATTTTCCTTTTTTTGATTTATAAGGGACGATCTCAACTCCATTCTAATTATGGGACCCTTCGATTCATCCTATAATTTCTTTCAATGAGCAATCCTACAGATTCTTGTGGAGGCCATTTTAAATATTATTCATCACTCTAATTTAAGAAATATTCAATAATTTGTTTAATTTCAATTCTGAAAGTATTTTTAGCTAACTCAAATATATCAAAAATTTGGCGAAAAATCTATATTATTGCCGCGTATGGAGGTAACAAAGCAATCATTTGGTATCCCGTTGCCTCCCATAATTATGCTGAAGCAATGTGTGATCTCTTCTAAATATTCCTAAAACATAAAAGGGAATATAAACTACACATCCATCTCTTAATACCGGACCATAGTTATTGAGACTCAAAGTCTAGGAAAATTATGCATTTTTCTCACAACGATTAGAATTCTTAAACTATTAAAGCACTAACGAAAAATGCTGTCTCGTTTTAATGAGACATTGTGTTAAAAATTCCCAGGTCTCCCGACTTCATCTGAAATGCTGCTGGAAGTCTTTTCCATTATACGTGTTTACTACTGACTGGATATAATATTTTGAACGATGGCTTGAAGCGTTCTGAGATGCTAATATCTCAATGTTCATTCATTGAAATATCAGAGTCCTGTACTTCACTTCATTATTACCCGACAGACACTAAAATGAATCAGAAGAGGCACTAAAGCCATCTCACATGAAGATCCTGAATTTTCTTTGTACTGTGTAATTTCTAAAAGTGCACTTTTTATTTCCCTATATAACCTCGCAAAAGGGACTTTGTAGCATTTACTCTGCATAACCAGCGTGTTATTATTGTCCGTTTTGGCTAAGAATGGGTTTGTTAGCGTCTGCTTTATTGCAGCAATCGGTTAAAATTATGAAGTTTTAAGCGATTGCTTAAAAAAAGCAGACACTGCTGTTCATTAGTTGAGGCCGCATAAAATACATAACGTTCTTTCAAAAAATTAAAAAAAAAGTTACAGCATCCCCACAGCACTCGGTAGCCTTCCATACATGCGACAACGACGCCTTCTAAAATTGTCTCCCTTACTACCGTTTGCGCTCCGTATTTTCTATTGCCTTCGCGACTCTTTCGGCTGGCAGACAATGGGAGATATATTTCACCAGAAACACCCACATTAAGTTAAACCAAATAAAAATAATGAATGATGATTACGATCATCAAACTTTCCTACTCTTTATTTACAAGAGCAAAAAAACCTGACTTTAAAAATTGACGTAGAATCATTTTTCACCTAGACAATACAGGTACAGGAGTGCGGGGCCCTTGGTAGTATCCAATTTTCGTGAAAAATCGAGCTATGCCTTTTTGCCATACAACCAAGGATATTATAGCGCGAAAAAATTATTACCAAAATGCCACATTCTCAATTTTATCGAATTTTTATACTTTTTAATTGGTCTTCCTTTGTAAAATGAAAATATTACAAATTCATATCGCATATTAAAATATAGAGCAATGGTCGCCGTCGATCGCGAGCTACCTGTAGCTCGCAAAGGCAATTCTGGTAGCTCACATATTTTAAATTTTAAAAATACGAAGGTGTAAATTTCGGCTCATAATCAATGTCCAGCAGTTGGGTTAGTATTGAAAAAGAGAGCAATAAAAAATATTATGACAAGAAGTAGTAAGAAGGTGACATGCATGAAGACATGCCATTTCCATTCGGAACTCTGTCTTCGTTGCTAAAAAGGAAATATTGAGAGGCATCATAAACCTATAACTTCAAATTTTGATAAATCATTCCCATTACATTCTGCCACCAAAAAGGAAAAACTGAATCAAGTAAAAATCAGTTAATTGGACAACAGCCGATATTTTTAAAAACAATTGACAAAAAAAGGCTGCAACTGAAGCATCATATCGTATGTCCTAGATACTTGCACAAAAGAAGAAACCTTATGAAGACGGAGAAATGATAAAACAGGCGTTTTTAGAAGCTGCAGATTTGTTATTTGCCAATTTTAGAAATAAAAACGAGATTGTTTCAGCTATAAAATATATGCAACTTTCTGCTAGCACAGTGATGAGATGAGTAGAAGTAATGAGCAATGATATCTTGTACAGTTAAGAACTGACTTAGATATCTGTGTTTATTTTTCACTGCAACTGGATGAATCCAGAAATGTGGTTGACACCTTCCAGATCGCCGGTTCGTCAGGATGGTTTTTAGTGATTTTACGATAAAAGAAGATCTTTTGAAATTTATTCCACTGAAAGGACATACTACTGTGCAGGAGTCGTTTTCTCATTTCAAAAATATTATTTCGTCTGAAAAAATTCCAATATGGAAAATGGCAAGCTTGACAACCGATGGCACTCCAGCTGTGGGGCTGTGAAAAGGATCTAGTGGCGTTATGCCGTAAAGATGAAAGTTTTCCAAATTTCTCTAGTACCACTGCATTATTCATCAGTAAGCATTATGTGGAAATTTTCTAGAACTAAATATCGTTATGAAATTGGTAGTAAAACTTCTGAACAAGATTAGAGCTCAAGCGTTACAACGAAAATTATTCTAAACATTGGCCGATGAAATTGACTGTTTGCACTCTGAATTCGATTATGAAGTAGAGGACTAGTGCTAAAACGTTTCATGATATCCTATCTGTCATAGTTCAATTTATCAAACAACGCGACGGCCCGGTTCCGAAACTGGAAAATTCAGTCTGACTTAGAGTCACATTACAGAAAAATTAAAGGAACTTAATTTGCAGCTTCAGGGGAGAGACAAGGAACTAGCGGAAGCGATCATATCAGAAATCATTTATGCTAGTTTTTTTGTCTCTCTCCTGAAGCTGCAAATTAAGTTCATTTTATTATTCTGCAATGCCCACAAGAAAACCAAAATCTCTAAGCTAAATTGAATTTATCAGTTCCGGATCCAGTTCAAAAGCATATATCAAAAAGCTTGAATTGTGAAACAAAATCTAATCAACCGCGATGCCAAGCATTTTTCTATTCTTTCAGAAATGATATATCAAAATCCATTGAAACCCTTTGACAGTAAATATCATGTACAAATTATTTCTAACTCGAAGGCTAACTTCAAAAATCATTTTAAGGATTTTAAAGAAATGGCCTTAGTGGCGCAATTTGTTTTTTCATCCTTTCTGGCAATTTATATCAAACAGTTGCAACTTTGGCGAAGACATCGCTGCAACAGAAATGGAAGTAATTGCGTTTCAAAAAGATTTAGCCTCAAAATCGTTAGCCCCAAGTAGCTCTATGTCATGTTGCCTTGAACGTGAAAGCTTTATTTACTTCAACATATTTGTGCGTGAATCTGCTTTCTCCAATATGAAGTTTATTAAGAAATACCGCAATCGACTTACAGATGAACTTTTGGATAATTGTATTCGAATGGTTGTACCAAACTATACAGCAAACATTTAAAGACTTATCGATGAGTCTGAGTGTCACCCTTTTCATTATAATTTTTTTAAATGTTTTTGTTGTTTTGATTCACCTTTATTTAATCGTATGTGACATGCCATTGTGACTGCATAAAAATGTTGTCTCTTTTTCAAACTCCTACGATTGGTGAGTAAGTTACACTTTTTTAAACGAAACACCCTATATTTTATTACATTTTTGGATTCTACTTAAAATTCTAAGCATATTTGATGTATGATGTTATACCTCTAGAGTTAGTAGTTTCACAGCTATAAACAGTTGAAAATCGGTACTTTGGCTACTTTTCACCTTGGAAGCAGGAACACCATTAAAGATGGAGTAAAATGAATTCTATATTCCTATCTTAACTTTCCAAGAGCTATCTGATAGTGCTAACTGATGGTACCTACTGAGGCACCAGATTTGGTACCCATGGTACCACCTGCCAATTAGTACCGTCAGATAGCTCTTGAAAAGTTAAGATAGGAATGTGAAATTAATTTTACTCCATCTCTAATAGTTTTCTTTCTACCAAGGTGAAAAGTAGTCAAAGTACCGATTTTCAACTGTTTATATCTGTGAATAAATATCTAGAGGTATAACATCATATATCAAATATGCTTAGATTTTTAAGTAGAATCCAAAAATGTAATAAAATATGGGTGTTCCATTTAAAAAGGTGTAACTTTCTTTGACCATCCTGTATATAAAAAAGTGACGATTAAAACAATACAAAAAAATAAAGATCATTTCAATAGTAACTATTGTATTTAAATTTTTTTCCAACCCCCATAGTTTTCGAGATAAGGTCTAGGCCCCTCTTAAACGGGCCACCCTGTACGTGGATGTAGTATAATAGTAATATTAGTTATTCTGTTATTAATTTATTATTAATATCTATTAGTTAATTAGTGAAATAAATATATATTTTACTAAATGAAACACTTTGTATTCCATGCAAAATTTTTAAATTTTGCATGGAATACAAAGTGTTTCATTTAGCATGATTCATACATGCACACAGCCACTACTCTTCACTTAAACATATAT
>MU182191.1:359068-407768 GCA_016904865.1 Pissodes strobi
TAAGCTTAATCAATTAATAATTTATAATAAAAATAATAATAAGATTGTTTTGTATTGCGAAGCCCTCGGCCTAAACATATTCTTTTTCTCTGCCCTCGGCAAGAATTTTTCGATTGAGTGCTATTTGTATGCAAATTATAGGCCCTCGGCCTATGAACTATCTAACTCCATCTGACCAATTCTTTGTGGGGAAGTCGAATAGTTAGGTCCTCGGCCCTAGGCTTAATCAATTAATAATTTGTAATAAAAATAATATTAAGAATGTTTTGTATTGCGAAGCCCTCGGCCTAAACCTATCCTTTTCCTATGCCATCGGCAAGAATTTTTCGATTGAGTGTTATTTGTATGCAAATTATAAGGCCCTCGGCCTATGCACTATCTAACTCAATCTAACTAACTCTTTGTAGGGAAGTCGAATAGTTAGGCTCTCGATCCTGAGCTTAATCAATTAATAATTTATAATAAAAGTAATATTAAGAATATTTTGTATTCCGAAGCCCTCGGCCTAAACATATTATTTTTCTATGCCCTCGGCAAGAATTTGTCGATTGAGTGCTATTTGTATGCGAATTATAAGGCCCTCGGCACTTTGTATGATTCATACATGCACACAGCCACTACTCTTCACTTAAACATATATTTGTTGAATACAGCTGTGCATTATTTCATTTCGGTCGGCTTACGTCGCTTACGGCTAGGCATCTCACTGTTTATTCAAAAATTATCAAAATAGCTCAACACATTGACAGGGTTGGTGACCACTGTACCACTGATCTAGAGTAAAGAAATTTTCGGAATTTAACAATCTCATTCAAAAATAATATTTTTTTAAAAGTTCCTATAAATTAAAATGAGGGTAAAAACCTTCCGCTGATTTTTTTAGTGAGCAGTTCATTTAAGAAGTGTTTTACAGTCGGCCTATGTGTTCAATAAAAATATATCTGCAAGTCTAAGCCGTTACAGACACGTTTAGTAAAATAACTACCTGAAAATCTGAATAAACTTCATGTTTTTAAGTTAGAAGAGTTCTCGGGAAGTATGCATTGTTAGTGTACCACAAATAAAAAATTTGGCATGTCTATTATATACAAAAATTTATATTTTGTTTCATGTTATTAATTTATCCTCTAACCCAAACAAAGAAGCAGCAGATTCATCATCGCGGGCGATTCTTTAATGTCTACCTTTGTGCTGTGAGGCTTTTACACCGCGTCAAGCTAATTGAGCCAACAGACAGTCTGCTTTATGCTGTGAATTTACCGTTTATGCGAATTAATTGCCTATTACTCGGTCGAAATCTAGCGAGGCAACCTTCAATTCATTGGCATGCTATTGCAAAATTAGAAAAACTTGCTCCTTTGAAATAATACAATAATAAAAATTATTTTTATTGTTTATACAGCCAAGCTTAACTATTTAAAATAAATATAAACTAACAATAGTAAACTAATCATATCGCCTTACGTTTTTTTTTCAATTGTTCCAAATAGTTCGTCCTTTTTTGTTTACTGTTCTAAAGCCGGACTATTTCGAGAAGGAAATTATTTGTAAAATCATATTGAGTATATAATATTTTCTTAAAAAGAAATTGAAGAAAATTACCGACCTACTGTGATAGACCAATATAAGAAGTGGCATTCTCTTGAAGGTGCCATTTTATCTTAAAAATTTGCATTCCAGCTTTGTGACATAATGATATTCAGACCTTAGACCGACAGCTCAACAAATGAGCATAGAACCGATAATAATAAAATTGATGTTACTTTATTTGCCCCAAATTCAATTAATTACCACATCGATGTGTGATAAAGCCATATCAGGCAGAATACTTTTTAGTCACAGTCAGTATAAGCCAAAAATTAAACATTAAACTTAAGCAATAGATTACATTAAATTTCGATCAATGTTCACACAAAAAATTTTAAATGTAAAGTATGACTATATGGGATACCGATTCAGATATATAACTTTTGAGGTATTTGAGTATTGTTTCAAGATGACGTCGGTAAACGATGTGCCCGAGTTTCATCCAACAGAAAACAGGTACTTTGCCTGTTGCAAGAAGAAACTAAATAGTTGTGTTGTGTGTATAACGTGTGGGAAAGTGTTTCATCCATCCTGCGCTGCAAGAGACTGGAAAGAAAAGGTGAAAATCTTAGGAAAAACACGATTAATATGTTCAGAACATGACGTGTGTCAAAGTCCAAAACACGTTTCAACTGAAAATAGCAAGGAAAAGGACATCGAAATTGTCTACCTCAAGATATTAGTGAACGAATTAAGAAGTAAAAACCGAATCCTTGAAGAAAATAACTCTCTGCTGAAAGAAAAAAATGAGCGATTTAGAAAAAAAACTCTCCATAAATGAAAATCTAATGGTAAACAAAGAACAACCACGACGCGGGAAGAAGCGACGGAAAACGGTTCGTCTTCGCCTTCACCTTGGCAGCCACTACTAAAACCAGACGGCAAAGTAGCAACAGAAACGTTGACCGTCGCTAAAACGCATCGTGAACCGAAACAGCTCTCCGATGAAATCGCCCATCCCTAAAAATTGTGGAGGAGGGATCTGGAGTGACAGATGTAAGAAGTGAGAGTAAGGAAGATGTAAACAAAGCCAAAACAAATGTTCAGTTCCGGAAACAATGGAAGCACAAAGGAGTTTGAAAATGACGATACAGAGGTGCTTTCTCAAGACACTTGGACAACCGTTCATAGGCGCAGAAACCATAGACAAAACATAGATCCTCGAAGCAGACCCAGACCGATTCAGGGTAGCAATGAGGGCACCGAGCAGTTCAAAATAGCCACTATCTACACCTGGCTCTTCGTATCTGGTTTCACACCTGATGCGGAGCCACAAGATCGTATAAACTACTCAAAAAACAATGGCAGGGAAAACATTACATGTGAGAAAATTAAGACCAAAAAAGACAAAGCATTCAGCTGTTTTAAACTTGGCGTTTAAAGGAAGACAAAGATATCATTTTAAATGTAGCTTTTTGGCCAAAAGAGGTAAGAATAACTCATTTTTTAAACCTGAAGAGAGTAGTATTCCAAAGGAAGTTGATAACAGTGAAGACAAAACCTGTTTTAGTATTGTACATTGCAATGTGAGATCTCTAAGAAGCAAAATACATGAGCTGGATACATTTCTGTTAGACAAGTTATACAGCATCGTAGCTCTCTCGGAGCAATGGTTAATAGCAGAAGAACTACAAACTCTTAACATTCAGGGTTATGAACTGATCAGTTACACAGCAAGAAGTGGATCCAGAGGAGGGGATACCTTGATCCTATTGAATACAAATCTCAAGTTGGAAACCACAAATGTATTTAGTATTAATATTGAAAAATGTATAGAGTAAACCTGTGTTCTAGTTAAATCATATAATTTATATATAATGGCTGTTTATAGGACTCCAAATGGCTGCTTTGGCACTTTCCTGGATGCTGTGGAATCTGCATTGCGGAGCATAGGCAACAGTAGGAATCTTGTAGTGGTGAGTGACTTCAACGTTTTGTTTAACTCAGACCAACGAGAAGCAGGTTACACGTGTGACCTCTTTGAAAGCTTTGGTTTTCAAAAAACGATAAACGAGCCAACTCGCGGGGAAGCCTGCCTCGACAATATTTTCATGAACTTCATTCCAGATTCAATTGAGGCGCAGACTGTGAAAATGAACATGTCTGACCATCGTGGGACTGTAGTATCCTTAGAGCTAATAACTAATTAGCCCAATGAAACTGTCAAAATATCTGTTAGGTGAATTACACAGAGGGGTATGCTCACTTTTTACAATATTGTGGATCCTCCCGATGGGATTTTATCGAAGCTACTAAAATCACGATAAACGCTAAATTCATTCAATTTGTGGAACTTTTATGCGATGCTTATGTGCAATCCTTCCCGGAGAGGACATACTATGCTGGGACACCAAGAGTGAACAGAGTGGAGTGTTTCAATGACTCACTGCAGAGTATGAGAGAACAATTATATTTAGTGGAGAAAGTTTACAGACAGTACAACACTCCAGGTAATGGGAAGGAATATTATGATCTCAGGAGAACCTACTGGCAAACAATGAAGGAACATAAACGATTAGCCAATGACAATATAATCAACACTGTGAAAAACTCCACAAAGTGTATGTGGAACATCATCAACAATAATAGAGGTCAGCAAAAGGAGAATGCAACTCCATCCATTGAGCCGGATGCATTTAATATATTCTTTACCAGTATAGCCCATAGCCTCAAAGAAAATATATCTAGAACAGTAATTGATCCCCTTCAAGATCTGGAAAATATACAAAGGCCTGGTGTGAATTTTTCACTTGGACATGTCACATACAACGAAGTAAGGGATGTAATAAACAGTCTTAAGAATAAAAACAGTACAGATATATATAGATTCTCAGTCAAAGTCATTAAATCAATAAAGAACTTGATCATCATACCACTTACAAAAATAATCAATAGATGGTTTGACAAAGGAATTGTCCCTGATGCCCGAAAGACAGCCAAACTATCGCCCAATTTCTTGGCTCCCTATATTGTCAAAATTTGTGGAAAAATGCATCTCCCGGAGAATCACTCACTACTTTGAGAGCAACGTTTTATTCTCAAATTGCCAGTTTGGATTTAGAGAAGGCAGGAGCATTGTTCTTGGCATCCAGAACCTCCTCTCCAAGCTTATGGATGCATTTGAAGACCGACACTACCACATTGCCAGATTATTTGACCTAAGCAAAGCCTTTGACTGTGTTTCCCATGGAGTGTTAATAAATAAAGTCAAGTGCTAGGGATTTGATCGGACTAGCATAAAGCTGCTGGAGTCATACCTAGAAAACCGTAGGCAGATTGTCAGGGTGGGTGAAGTTTCGTCGAGGGAGAAAATTGTTGATGTAGGAGTCACACATGGGTCAGTATTGGGACCCATTCTTTTCTTAATCTATGTAAATGACCTACCATCACAGGAGCCCACTGCGGGGTACACTCTCTTCGCCGACGACACGACACTCAGTCTGCAGGGACAGCGGCTTGAAGAAATTGAAGCTGTGATGTAGGAGGCACAGTCAAGGGCAGAAGAGTGGTTTGCAACCATCGAACTGCTGTTAAATGTTGATAAAACACAAAACATGATTTTTACCTTGGGGAGGTGAAAATCAGGAGTGTGCCAAGTTTCTAGGGGTGCATCTGGTTCCAAAGCTGAAATGGGATGTTCATGCTAACAGTGTCTGTGGAAGACTGAGAAGTTGTGTGTTCTTGCTGAGAAGTATGGTGGACAGCGTGCCAGATGGGACAGTCCTGGCCACCTATCATGTTCTGTTTCACTTAGTAATGACATATGCTATCGCGGTATGGGGTGGGGCGTCGTCTGCGGACAGGGTGTTCGCGCTGCAGATAAAAGCCATTAGAATTCTGCGACACCTTGGGTTCCGGGAGGATTGTAGAAATACTTTCCAACATTCTCACCTTTCCGGCAGTATTTATAATGGAAAACTTACTTTTCATAAAGAAAAGTGGGAGCCGCTTCACGACACATGGGGACGTCCATGACTCTTGTACCAGAACCAGACAAAACATAGTGCCTATTTATTGCAGACTGGCTACGTGTCAAAGCAGACCAGATTTTACGGCTGTGAAGCTGTTCAATAAATTACCTGTTCCTGTTAGAACTCTGGATCACAGATATTTTAGAAAAGAACTAAAATTGTTTTTAACTAGAAATATATTCTATAGCGTAAATGAGTTTTTGAATTTTGATATGAATAGATATAATTTTAACGTATAAACCTGTGTTGTCATTTTAATGTAAGTATGAATTTTATGGATAACTAGAAAACAGGTATTTTAGAAAAGAACTAAAATTGTTTTTAACTAGAAATATATTCTATAGCGTAAATGAGTTTTTGAATTTTGATACGAGTAGATATAATTTTAACGTATAAACCTATGTTGTCATTTTAATGTAAGTATGAATTTTATGGATAATTTTAATATTATGTAACCTGTGTTGACATTTTAATGTATAAATTTTATGTGGAAATTTTGGTCCCAATAGTCCTTTTACATTGACGGATGTTCATATGTAGGATGATTTATATATGTTAAATAATTCAACCATTTTCTGACCTGTGCAAACATTATACCTATGTAATTTGCATTAAGAAACTATTTTGAATTTTGAATTTTTGAATAACCTCTCGCTCCTATCAGTCATACACTGAACTAAACAATAATATATCTTAAGGCCGAATGAATTTTGCGCCTCTATTTTCAGTATTTAACACTTTGACTGCCATGCCAAATTCAATAGTGGCCTATGCCATGCGTTTTTTTTACAGAAAAGTATTTGAAATACCTCTCTAACACTCTTTTATATGTTATGTATTTTAGTTTCGTTGTTTTTTAACTTAAGACTAGTGTATAAAAAATATACACGTGGCGTAAAGGTGACAAAAACATATTTTGCGCCACGTGTGCCTATAATTAGGCATAGTATTTATTGTTTTTATTATTATTGTTTTTCGAATAATGTATTATCTAATATTTATTATATATAACCCTATGTCAAAACTACCAATTGTATTTGATTTCACAGCAATAAACACTACCTAAATAATAAAATTAATATAAAAATATTTAACTTTTATCAAAAGTCGGCACTAAGATTATTTTGTCATTGCCCCACGCCACGATAAACTATATCCCATAAGAAATGCACGTAAACCGTGTTACTCTAGCATACACGCGGCGCAATATTCATGATTGCATGTGTATACCAGAATATACACGTGGCGATCTGGTCTAAGCTACTGTGTATACCCAAAGATATACATGGCAGTCAAAGTATTAAAATGAAAATCTGAAAAAACGCTCGGATTTGTAGACTTTTCTTTCGAGGAGAAAATATGTTTCAGGTTTTTTTACCTACTTATCCCCCTAGCGGCGACAAAAACAACCCTCGAAATTCGACTAGAGAGGAAGGGTCGTGCTCTCATTTCCTTATAGAGGAAGATATTGACGCAAATATATGGGCCATGAAAAACATGATGACATGTTCAAATAAGTAATATTTGAAAATGTCATCGAGTTTTTTTTATGGCAGTGGCACGCACACTAAGAGCTCTTTCACACAAGGATTCTGTATGCGAGATACGCGTATCCGAGATACAGAATCGCTGTCCGAAACTTGGACTGCTGCATCGAATTCACGTATTTCTTCAACCAGTAGTATCAGTACTAAAATAGTCGCAGTGCCGTGCATAGGTTCATCACTATAGCGCGTGTTAAATATTACCTACGACGATTCAATTTATACTGAAAAAATATCCTGCGTCTATGATATATTCTCCGTTGCAAAAATATCCATGTCTGAACAGGTCCATATATCTTAATGGTAATTTTGTATGCGGCATACGCATTCAGCGTCCGGTGGCTAAAGTTGCCGGAATGCGTCGCTCGTGCCGTGTGAATAGGTACATTTGAATGTATGTTTAACCTGTATCTCAGATACGCGAATCTCGCATACAGTATCCTCGTGCGAAAGGGCTCTTAAGGGAGATCGTATGGCGCTCGACGAGCGGTATGTGTGCGAATATGTTGATTGACACGGTTCTTGAATAGTTGTAGGTTGTAATTATTGGGAAACAGATGTCCTGGGAGTGAGTTCCACAGTGATGCTGTGCGCCAGACAAAGGAGTTCTTGTAAAGCGATGTTCTAGTTGTTTCCGTTGTACGACGAACTGGTGCGCTCTTGCCGTCTGTCGTGACTGTCTGACAGGAGTTGCCAGGGGCGGGATGAGGCGGGCGAAATCCTGGGAACATCTGCCGTAAAAGTATCTGTAAAACAGAGACATCTCCGCCACATGTCTGCGGTGTTCAAGACTATCCAGATTCCTGGTCGCCGACGAGACGCACAGCTCTCTTCTGAATGGAATCCAGCAGCTTTAGGGTGTGTTTTGGTGCGGCACCCCAGATATGTGAGCAATATTCTAAGCACGGTCTTATTTGCGCTTTGTAGAGCAAGAGCAAGTGCTGCGGTGTATAAAGTTTTTTGTTGCGAAATAGCGCACTAAGCTTCTGGGAGGCTGATTTTGCGATGTTAGCAACGTGGTCATGCCAGGACATATTGCTGTTGACCGATACACCCAGCAGTCCGATTGATGTGGATGAAGGAATGGTCTATCCTGCCATAATGATGTCAGGGCCCGCTGTATTGGCCCTCTTGGTAAACGTTTCTGCTTGTGTCTTTGCTGCATTGAACTGGACCAAATTTCGGTCGCCCCAGGTTTGAACTTTCTCAAGGTTTTGATTAATTGCTCTAATCTGCTCCTGTCTGCGGTGATGAGTCTTAGTCGCTGGTAAGGATTTCTCTGATCTAAAGTGGGAGACAAGGGTTTTGTTATGTGGCAAACTGTAAACAGAATTATTTGTTTCGATCAGCAGGTCATTAATATAGATGAGGAACAGAGTTGGTGAAAGTATTGCGCCCTGAGGCACGACCGCGTTGATGTATTTCATGGCCCAAAAATTTGCGTCAATATCTTCATCTATAACGAAATGAGAGCTCGAATAGTAAACGAATCAATCGGAAAAACCAGGGAAAAAGTGTTTACTTACACATCAACTCTAATCTTCAGATTGGCATTTAGGATTTATTAAATTGCGTGAATTTTTGAGAATGTTAGATTTAGCCAATCAATTTTTAATATTTTTTTAAAATCAAAATAGTCTATTCTCAAGAGGTAGAAAAAGTAGAAATTATCAAAATTCTTTATAGAAATAACGACAATATGCGAGTAACTTCGGCTTTGTACAACGAACGACATCCTGAAGGAAGTGTGTCCGATGTTTGTGTATTACAACTGGTTATCAAATTTGATCAGCGGGGAATAAAAAGAGAGGTACCTATGCAATAGATGAGAAGAAAGTACTATTTTAAGTCATATAGTCATTGATTTTACGCTTAATAATGAGCAATAATCCAAACTATTCGTTCAACATCATTTTACGGCATTATCAATAGGTATAACTGCCGATATTGGTCAGATGAAAATCTCAGAGAATTTCATGAAGTGCATACGCAGCATTCCTAAGATTTAAATGTTTAGGCGGGTGTTTACGAAGATCACTTAATTGGTCTCTTCCTTTTTTAACCGGAAACCTTGATGGTTAAATGTGTCTGGAATTGTTGAAGATTGCTGCTTATCCCTCTCTTACAAATAATGAAATTGATGAAACCACAATTTTTCAGCAAGACCGTGCACCGCTTCATTTTGCCCAGCCGATGCATCAATTTTTAGAAACTTGAAAACTTTCCCCAAAACTGAATTAGAAGGGGAGGTTCATGAATGCCACCAAATTACACACCCAAAATGTTACGTAGCATAAACATTTTTTTATTGCGTAGAGGCAAATAGCGGTGATTTTTAGAATTTAATAGGCTGGCCAGAAAAGTAATTTACCTTTTTCAGGAAAAAAATACGAATAAACCGTAAATAGTCAGAAAAAAACAGGTCATCAAAATCCGAGAAGGCAACACTTGGGTGAATGATGATGTACTTGGAATAATGAGACAGTGAGATAAACTTTATGATACAAAAATAAAAATTAAATAAACAACAGGTGTAATAAAAACTGCAGAATCATTATTTTCGAAATAAATGAGAACACGCTTCTGCTGTAACCAGAAAAAATATGGATATTTATTTATATAATTATTTATTTATCTATGAAACTATTTATTTAGTTATTTATTTAAGTATTTATTTATCTATTTATTTATTCACGGACAGTATGTAATAAACGAATAAACATTAACTAATTTAATATAGGACATAATAGTGATAAGCAAATGCAAGACCAAGACCAAGACCGGGTTAGTCTTGGTCTTGCTTCGTCAATTTTTACAAAGAAAATTAAAAATAAAGTTTTTCACGCCCTTTGAAGTAAATACAAGTTAAAAGAAAGGGACAGTATTTGTCAGTATGCAAATTGTGGTTTGTTAATATTAAGTACCACAGCGACAAATTTTAAGTAGTATTTTTTTAAATAAAAATACTCAAACAAATTATTTCTTGTTTAAGGTTGTTCGTGTCATATTGAAACATCCTGTGTATTTACAGTTATAAATTGCGGTATTAACACAAAAGCTATTTTATTTGAACGCGCATTCTATTTTTTAATACATGGTTGCCAATAATTGAGTTGAAATGTAAATATTTATTTCTCTTGATAATCTGATGCAGCAATTCTGACAATTTTTTTAGAATAAATTCCTATAATAAAATTTCATAAGTTTGCAAAAATATATATCAGTATGAATTTTACGCGTGCGGTAAAGTGTAACTTTCTTCAGTCATTATAGGAATGGGAACTTGAAAACTATAAGTGCTAGAAAATAAGTTTAATGGAAAAAGTTGTAGGTATGCTATTTAATTTCTAGTTCATTGCTGCTTTAATAATACTGTGCATCTTTTTTCGTTGTCAAGATATTTTCAAAAAACCCGTAATGGTGATGAGCAAAATATATAATTTTAGTGGTGTTTGTAGGATTATTGGTCAAGTATCAAGAAAACCGATTATTATTTCTTGCCAACGTTTCGCGAATTATATTAACTCATCATCGAGGCTCTGTTAAGAGCAATTTTCCAATTTAATAAAAAAACCAAAGCAAAAGCCTTAAGCCCAAAAACAAAACCTTTCTTAAGTACTACCTTTGTTTAATAATACAAATAAATAAATAAAAAATAACACACAAAACAAAGAAAAAACGGGTTAACGAAATGAAACAACAGAAAGGGTTTCTAATGATAAAATATGAAATGCATATGCATGGCATAGAAATCATTATTTGTCGTTAAAAGAAAAACAAAAATTCATGAAACTTACCAAAATCGTTCTTTTCTCTCATACACTTAACATTCGTATCTCATAACAGGATTAAAATAGATAATATTGCGGATTACAATGAACATTACAAACAACAAAGAGCAATTAAAAAACAACAACCAAATTTCACAGCGTAATACAAGGGCGACAGTTGAACTCTGTGCTATATTTTATCGAAAAAATATAGTAAGTACAAACAAATATTTAAAAATTACATAAAATCATCAGTGTTTAAAAATAAAATTTTTCGGTTTTTTGAAAATATGTCGAAAATGAAAAAAGGCAAATAAAATTCATTATTGTGAATTATAAATTCATTAAAATTAATTCACTATCAAAGCAGAATTGAACTAGTAATTAAATATCTTACAACTTTTTCATTTAACCATTTTTCTCGAATTTTTATTTGCTATAGTTTTCAAGATTCCAAATACATTCCTATCTTTTCGGACGCACTGTATGTGAAGAACCCAGGAGGATTATTACTTTATAACATCAGAATATGCGTATTATTATAGCCTCCAAAGGGCTTACTGGTCAAAATCACATCCAAAAATCTGTCACTATCTCCCGGTCTATATGCAAGAACGTTTGGAGAAATGTATTGACATTTGTGTAATTTGTTTAAAGTCCAAATTAGATTTTTGTAATTATGAGTATAATTTTCGTTAAAAATTTTACTGCTCTTTTAGTCTTTTTACTTGAATACATTCTTATTCATTTTCATACAATGCAGCGTGGCAAATAGTCTAACTTTCCCTGCATGTATCTCACTAACAAAATTATTTTTGACAAACGTTTATAGGAAGTTTTTTCTCCATATTTCGACTCATCAATTTCGAAACCAGAATTGAGGGCAATATGTCAACAAATAAAAATTACGAAAAAAAAACGCAAGACTCTTGCATGCTAGGTCTTGATCTCGCGTAAGTTTTGCAATACTAGGTCTTGGTCTTGCATAAGTCTTGCACTGCTCGGTCTTGGTCTTGGTCTTGCAGAAAAAGCAAGACCAAGACCAAGACCAGCTCCAGGTCTGGTCTTGGTCTTGGTCTTGCTTTTTCTGCAAGACCAAGATCAAGACCGCAAGACCAAGACCAGTCTCGCTCATGACTAGATATAACATATTAGCTATGATTTAAAGAAAATGTCATTTAACAATTAATTGACAGGTAACTGCGGAAGCAGCAGACTGCTCTCAGTAAGTTTTGAGATAAGACAAGTTGCGAAACATACCTTATTTTAAAATTAGCTACAAACGTTGCGACGCCGACGTTTCGAATTCAGGCAACTTTGAATTGTCATAAAATTAGAAATTGTGAGCGGAGCAACTAGGGATGAAATTTTGATTTCATTACTAGCTATGAAAGATTAAACTTTTCCTAACTGGTGAGAAAAGTAGCTTATTTTATCCCTAATTAAGATTTTGAAAAGTGTCACTTTATATGTAAACACAAGAAAGATGTTAGAAGAGCCAATTGAAATAGACGGAAATGGCAATATGCTACAAATTTTTGAAAATCATTTAATCGTTAATCATTGTTAAAGTGGTCAGTTGGCATCGATAGCAATGGTCATATGCATTATGCCTATATTAATGAACTTTATTATTTTAAGAAGCCCTGCTTAATTTGAGGAATGCAATATACTCCAGATATTAAAATTACTTAATCATGAACGTTATATGAAAATATTGATTACTGCAGTAAGCTGTTAAAAGTGGTTAGTTTAAATTGACATGAGTGGCAATAGGTTACACGTAAGAGCTAATTTTCCAAGTCGGAAAAAACATATTGGCATATTGTTTAGAAAGTGTTCTAGACTACTAACCCAAACTAATTTAAATACAGCATTATGAAGGAAAAATATCTGAGCCATACACGATATAAGCACTTGCTGGTTGGTTTGCAAGACGTGGAGAAATATAGAGCACGTAACTTGTAATTAGTAACGATATTTCGCAAAAAAATAAGCATACGTTGATAGTAAGATTCCAAATTATTTGAATAATTAAAGCAGTAATTAAGTTAAGCGATTTTTGTTAGTAGCTTTTAGCCATAGTTTGCTAAGATCGTTTAAAAAATTGTAATATTTTGTGCTAGGGAACAACGTTGTGGATACCTGAGGCACGGCGGCGACTTCGCCCCAACGGATATAGAGTCGACGTAAAAAAGGAGTTCCATCTCGGGGCCGGAAAGTGGAACAGGCCCTGCTGACAAAAAGCCAAGAAAAATCGTTTTTGTAGAGACGATAAAAGCGGCTGCGTCTTTGCATGTTGTGCGACAAACACGAACGACTCAAACTGAGATATTCCCGCGAACGTTTCTTTGTTGTTTACATTGTTCGCTGACGTATCGCAATTTGAAAACCCGGATTATAAATGGTGGTCTCTTTGTAAGCCAAATATACATTTTTAACATTTGAATCATGCATGTTTCATAACGTGCTTTGTTACCCGAAAAGCGCGGATGTAGCCTGTTTTTCCTACGTCTGACAAGGCTCGAATCAACATGTCTATTTGCAGGATTTTTGGCTATTGTATTTATTTCGAAACAGATTTATTCTTTAGCATAAATCGGATGCTTCCTTATCCCTGGCAACTAAAAAATAAGGGTTGTTTTGGTTGGCCCTGCTAGAATGGAATAGTTACATCTTAACGTGTCGGTTTTGAATCACCGATCACCGAGGCACGATTCGGTTAGCATCCTCGAAAATTAAGGTATATGCACCGACTGTGGCCAAGTTAAGATTTTTTAAAACTTTATATAGCTTCAATTTATTTATTACGAGAATTTGCTCACGTAAATGACAAATCCGACAAAGAAGGATTTAATAAAATAGAACCTATTTGCTAATTGTGGCCAAATATATAAATAAGGAATAAGTAGGTACAGCAATGAAAAAGTAGTTTATTAAAAAAAAACAAGTTTTATTGTAAGCGTTAAAACTTTTGTTTTAATACAAAACAAAAAATAAAACAGATTCTTCAATCAAAGGACTAAAACCAGCTTATAGGTACCTACTTATAAACACAAATATTTGCAGCATAAAATGTAAATGAAAAATAAATAGCTACATAAAATAATAAATTATTATAATAAAAGTTGCATTTCTTTAACCTTGCACCACAAGAAATCAGGCAAATTAGGCCATTTCTAATGGTTTTCTGCAATTTTTCGCATTGCACAACTATACCATTCATTTTTTTTTTTACCATTTTTGCTGATTATTGTTCACCTTCAGCCAATCTTTCTGTTTACGGTTGGTTCTTCTATCACAGTGTTTGTAGTAGAACCTTCTTTGGTTGCTTGCTGTTCACCGTTTTCTTCAATACTTTCGCGGGTTTGCGTTTTGGATTCAGAATTTTTGGCATCATTTTTATTCAAAATAATTGTTTCATCTTTTGTTGTAGTATTGTCTAAAAATACAGCATTATTTCCGTTATTTTTCTGTATTTATTAAGTTTTTCTTTTGGCTCATTTTGACAGTCTTGCTTGTTTTTTTTTTGCAGCCTTTTCTGCTTCTAAGTTGTCATTAGATTTTTCTTTTGCTTAAAAAATCTGAGATGACCACCGAAGGAAGGGAGATCTTCTTCTTTCTGATTTTCTTGAAGGGTCATCAGAGCATGCTTTCACATCTGGAAGAACACCACTGCTGTATTTTTTTTTAGAAGCCTTTATCTTTGACACTGTTGGAAAAATCATCAGTTGCTTCTGATGCTGCGTTAATTATAGTATTCTATAATATATTGGTATCTTTATTATTTACGTCTATGTTATTCATTCTGTATTCACTAGCAACTATTGTCTTTTCAGGGTTGTCATTAAATTCAGGACAGTCAGACACATGCATGTTGTCTTCAATAATTTTATTTTCATTTGAACAGCTGGATTTCGTTTTAATTACTGCAGCTTCAATTGCAAATTGAAGGTTGTCACCTGATCTTCTTGAGTTTCGTCTGAGACGTGTTTAATTCGGCTTCTGTGTCTACATCAACTTTAATGGAGCGTAACAAATTATAGAGTTCTAAATATCAAACCTCTCCTTAACAAAAATAGTGAGTTGAATAATTAAAACTTTGCTATACCCGGGGTCCTTTTGCTGCTCTAAGCATTTAAAATGAGGCATTTTGACTTTTATATTTCGGTTTTACCATTCCCCATTAAAATGTGGCAGGTTTGGTGGATGACCACTAACGGTGCGATGACCACAAACGGTACGATTGCCACAAACTGCGCGATGGCCACAACTGATGCATCTACCCTACGTCTGGTTCAGTGCCGGTTTATTAAGGCTGATTTTCATATATAGTACTGTGCACCGACTGTGCGCCTACCATGCTGCGGCCGTCGCGGGTGTTCTACATTTTCACAAAAGGACTGGATGACCGCACCACGGTCGTAGCGTAGTCCTATATGTGTAAATGTAAATAAGGGTTTCAGCGCGTTTTATATGGATAATGGAATTTGCACGGTAGGCGCACAGTCCTATCTATAAAGGCTGATTTTCATATATGGGACTGGGCACCGACTGTGCGCCTACCATGCTGCGGTCGTCGCGGGTCTGCTACATTTTCACAATAGGACTGAACGACTGCAGCACGGTCGTAGCACAGTCCTATATGTGTAAATGTAAATAAGGGCTTCAGTGCGTTTTATATGGAACATACAATGTTTTGATTTGCAGTGAAAACGACACGGTATAGGTGCACGGTAGGCGCACAGTCGGTGCACAGTCCTATATATGAAAATCAGCCTTTACTCTACTCCTAAATCACCCGGTTACTCAGCTACCAGGCGACTTTAACTGGCTGCTAAGGTCATGGTTAATGTTCAATGTGTAACTGACAGTTACAAAGTTATGAGATATATAAAATGAAAATCTGGCAACAGAGTTCCAGTCAAATGAGATGTACAGGGTGGATCGAATTCGAGTCTACATTGTGGGCAAAATTAAATTGGAACCTTCTTTAATGCTTAATAAGTTTTTTGTTTTCAAAAGATTTTTTTATCATTTTTGGATATGTTATGGCCTAAGGCATTGGGATTAAAAAAAAACTTTGAAAGAGGGTCTGCTTCAGTGGCAGGATGTATTTTTCGAAACCAATGTATTTCAGGTCGTTGCAAAAATCGGCCAAATGAAATAAAAATGTAAGATATTGACCATTAAAAAACCAGGTCAATACAAAAAAAAATAAAATTTATACTTTATTTTGGAAAAACCATGTCTTGTGGGCCAAATTAAATTGGAACCTTGTTTAATGCTTTATAACTTTTATTTTCAAATGATTTTTTAGAATTTTTTGATATATTATGGCCTAAGGCATTGGGATTAAAAAGAACTTTGCAAAGGGGGCTTGCTTCAGTGGCGTACTGAAAAGGGAGTATTTTTCAAAACCAATGTATTTCAAGTCGTTGCAAAAATCAGGAAAATGAAATAAAGATTTAAAATGGACAAAAAAGATTTGAAACGGTTCGGAATTTTGACCTTTAAAAAACCAGGTTAATACAAATAAAATTAAAATTTAAACTTTAACTTTGAGAAAACCATGTCTAGTGGGCCAAATTTAATTGGTTCATTTTTTAATGCTTAATGACTTTATATTTTCAGAGGAATTTTTATCATATTTGAATATATAAGAATCAAAAAGAACTTTGCAAAGCGGGTCTACTTCAGTGGCGTACAGAAATTTTGAGTTTAATTAAAATTTTTAAAATAAAAAAAATAATAATTTTAAATTTTTAAGTACGCCACTGAAGGAGACCCGCTTTACAAAGTTCTTTTTGAATCTAATATCTTAGGCAAAAACATATCCAAAAATGATAAAAAATCCTCTTGAAAATAAGTCATTAAGAATTAAAAAATAATCAAATTTAACTTGGCCCACAACACATGGTTTTCCCAAAATTAAAGTATAAATTTTAATATTGTTTGTATTGACCTGGTTTTTTAATGGCCATTATTCGGTCATTTTTGCCCATTTTTACATCTTTATTTCATTTGGCCGATTTTTGCAACTACCTGATATACATTGGTTTTGAAAAATACCTACTTTTCTGTACGCCACTGAAGTAGGCGCTCTTTGCAAAGTTCTTTTTAATCCAAATTCCTTAGGCCATAACATATCCAAAAATGATTAAAAATCTTTTGAAAATAAAAAAGTTATTAAGCATTAAAGAAGATTCCAATTTAATTTTGCTTACATTGTATGTATGGGAACCTAAAAACCGTAAGATATAGAGTGTCGATCAAATTAAGGCAAAATTGCCCATTTGGTGCCTAACTATATGCCGTTTAGAAAATTTTAAAATTCCGAGTATTTCCGGAGATATCCGGAAAAAACCGAAATATTGAGAAAAAGTAAATTTTTTTTCCCGAGCTTATTTAAAAACGGATTTCAATTTCAATTGCACTTTTGCATTGCCGCTTTTTCCGCTCTAATCAATGGTGGATCCAGTTTGAAATCCGACGCATCGTCTTCAAAGAGTCGTTATCAACTTTCCTTTTTTAAATATGAACTTTTTTTCGTTTTTCAGATAGTATTGACGATATAATTATGAATCTGTGTATTTAATATTTTTTTAATTTTTATTAATCTTTATTTTAATCTTTTTACTTATTTATTTAACTCTGGGGTAAATAACAAACGAACTTGTTTATTTAATTTTACTTTTTTTATTTTTATTACAAACAAATGCTCCAATTTTCCACTTAACACAAAAGACAAAATATTTTTATAGAATATAAAAAATCAAGAGTAATTTAAACTATTTAAAATTACGCAAAAGCAAAATAAGTAATTAAAAAATGAGCGAGTCTGCTAGTACTAAAGATACTGATTTGTAAACATATCCTATATCGACATGCACAAATATTTGAGCAGCCCTCGTAGAATCACTGCGTATGGTTAAAATGTCACAGGCGCTTGCACATTTCCATCTCATTTGCCGATGTTTTCACATCAACAAAATAATAATTTAAATTAAAAAAAAAGAATAAAAAAAATTAAAACACATAATCATATTAATAACGCCAAAAAAATCAATATTTAAAAATGCAAAGTTGATGATGACTGCTTGACGTCGAAACGTCGGATTCTAATCTGGATGCCACTAATGGATAGAGCGGAAAAAGGTGACAATGCAAAAATGCAATTGAATTTGAAATCCTGTTTTAAATAAGTCCAGGAAACAAATGAAACTCGGAATTTTAAAAGTTTCTAAACGGCATATTGTTAGGCACCTAAAGACAGAATTTTGTTCTAATTTGACCGACAATGTATTTCTTACGCTTTTCAAGATCCCCATACATTGACTCGAGAGAGAATTCGAGAAACCCTGAACACAATGTAGTCAGAACAGATAATATATAGCATATTTGATTATTTGAAGAATGCCCGCATTTCTCTTAAAAGAAAAATATTAAGTAATGTATATTTGCATATTAACACACTTAAACAATAATACAAACTTTTAATCTAGAAAATCTAGATAAATATATTTATTTGGAAGTTCCCAGCAGCACTAAATTATTTTTGGAATATAATTTTTTTCTGTTTTCGGAGCATTTTAATTATGGATACACCTGAAGGAAAATATAAGGATCAGTTAATTTCAGTGCTGCTTTGACGTAAATTCTCTAGTGAAATTAAAACACAAATTAATGCAGCAAAATGAAAAACTACACAAGAATTTTTTGGGACCATCTGGAGCACATTTATCGTGTTTTTCGAATGATCTATATACTCCTTTGTCCATAACCCGAAGTTTGTGGTTGTAATGTCAATAGAATCATACAATTTTATATAATATATTTAATTTTGCTATTCATAAAAGAATGTAAACTATCATTATCAAGCAATGCCCAAGATCGTTTTTTTTTTTATATATATAAAATCTAGGAAATGCTTAAAAAATTATTATAACTAACTGCACTTTTAACATGTGCACGACTTACAATATAATCCCTGTAATTTACTGGAAAAAATATGAAGAATTGGGAAATGCTGTCACCACTTGCTCGTTCTTGAGATGTCACCCTTCCAGTCTGCTTATATCAGTTTCTAGCTAACGTGTAGGAAGATTTCTCTCTCATACGCTTTTGGGACTGGTACTTAACAGTCAAATACGAGTTTTAAATTTTCAGAAAAAGCTTCTTTTTTTAATTAATACGGTTAGCTAGAATTGTTGCTTTTGGTTCTTTATTTTTTTTTTATGTTGAGCCAACCCATCTGGGCCTCTCATTTGACTTTCATGCAAGGATAGTGAGCAATATACATTTAAAGTTGTCACGTATTTAAATTCAAATTTGTTGTCCTCTTACTTGCTTGTTTAGAATCTCAAGGTCAATTAAGCTAGATTGTCATTTCATAGTTTTCAATATTCACGTTTGGGCAAAATCGGGAGGCAATATGAACATCTCTGGCCATGCTTCTTCTGGACCGTCCATTTATTATCAGAACGTCTTCGACTGCTCTGGCCATAATACCTTTTTTCATATTTGGGTATTTCATTGGCAGTTTCTCAATTTGGACACCGAGAAAAATAACAAAGTTTCATTATGTATACTGGTCATTATTGTGACATAACATGGAGGCAGGTTAACGCAGCATAAACTTTAGTCCTCTATACTCGACCTACCGCAGCAAATTCGAGTTATTAAAATTCATCATAACGCCTGAACTTATAGAAACAAAAACTTCATCAATGTAACATATAGTATTATTATATTGTTACTATCACTGTAATAAAAGCGGATTTTGGCGTAGGAACAAACAGCCGAAGTTAAGACCGGTTTGAAATAACACTATGTTTAGATCATCCAATCACGCTGAACGAATTTAAATTCAAAAAGAGATTTTTCCTAAATGTGGGTGCAATTTTTTACTTTGGCTGCATATGAATGAGATTTTTTCAATTAAATTCCGATTTGGGCCGATGGATGGAGAAGCAGCAACCGACCGACGGACGTGGCAGCTGCCGGCGACCGGGTCAGCGGAGCTGTCACGAATAAATCTACATTTCATTCAGCTTCGATTAATATTCGAAGCTGATGCTGACAAGAAATGCCGCCGACTACATTGCCCATTTGGAAAATCCGACTGGGTGCAAGTTTTTAGACGAAGCTTTTGCTTGTTGCAAAATAGGTTAATATATGTGGTACTTCGGGAAGTTTTATTTAAACCGAAAACTTGTGTTAAACAAGGAGGTAGACCTGAATCCTAAATATATTATAGAAGGCAAACATAAACATCAGATGTCTTTTCAAAGTTGAGTGGAATTAAAAGCGGACTTTGAAGTACAATTCGGCAATTGATTATGTATATTGAAAGCGACAGTTTTACAAAAAAAATCTATTTTAAAGAAATAGTAAATGATTTTGCAAAACAAAAATCTGTTTTTAAACGTTTTTACTGTATAAATGTATCTTTTTCATTTCGTTGCTCTTATTGTTTATCGTGATGAAATTTTAATTTAAAATAGGCCTAAGAATTTCAAAGTCACCATCGGATACATTTTATTGAATTTTGAAACTTAAGTGATTAAGACTCTTGCTTTTTAACCCGCAAAATTCAAGCTCTTCTAAAGAAAAGTGGCGATACTGCATATTGTGGTATTAATTTGCCACGAAAGATGGCGAACTAATACGGAGGCCTGTGATCTTCTGCATTTAAAAAAGGCGCCTCGTAATTTGAAAGCGATACTCTAAGTTACCTATTCTAGTAAAATACGAAACCTAGATTGTCCTTAATAGATGTAAATTGTATTTTCTAAGAAAAAACAAGGAAAATAATCAAGCAGTAAATATTCCAAGCATAAACAAAACAAGTATTCTTATTTATAAGAATATTATTCCTGTCAGCAGACGTCAGTTGGATAAGTACTTCATGATTTGTCCCCTGTGAAATTCCGGACAAACCTGAATCTTCTACTTTACTCTATCCATAAAGCATGGAAGTTTAAGATTTACCTACAGACTAAGGTGTAAATTCCAATTGAAAATCATAGCATCTTTATGCTATTCCCAAATTAAAATCATCTAATAGTTTCTAACATCCCATAGTAAGACATGAAACAACAAACATGAAGCCTTTGGCCACTTTACTCAAGATTATTGAAATGTTTCGTTTTGTTTTAAGCCAACTAGGTGGTGGATTAAAACCAAAAATTAACAGGCATCCTCAAGGATAATAAAATAAGATAAACCAAACCCTTCTCAGTGCAACACGTTTTTTTTTTCTTTATGAAGTTAAAAGTAAAGATTTTTAATTAAAAGGATACCTAGCCCCGGAGAGTCGTATTGCAAATGCCCGGCCCCGTTAGAGCGCCACCAGTTCTGTCCAACTAAACTGAAAAAGCTCCGCGAGTGTTGTGCAAGGAGGCTAGGCGCTTATTAAATCAAAAAGGCACTTAATCTGAACTAAATAAGAAAACAAGAAAACACAATCTAAAATTTAAGGAACAATACATTTGCTACTAAGTTCTTTTTTTAACACAGCAACAATCCCACAATAAAATTTGCAAGTTTAAAGACAAAGGAATGTCAAATGACTATTAAAGTAATTGATAAAATAAACAGAGTGCAATATGGAGATTGTACGGAGACCAATTATGTTGTTTATTTATCCTCAGTATTGTATGCCTTACCACTAAATCCACTAAACACTACAAACCGAAGTGATCACTTTGATGTTAACTAAGCTAATTACATCTAGATATGCGTGCGCTAATGGCTACACCAATTTTAAATGAAGCAATAATAATATTACTAAAACAGAGTTTTATCCACAATATCGAAACAGAATTTTTGCACTCGGCGCGCGTTTCGCTAATCATGTTAGCATCATCAGGAGATGATGAGTTTTAATCATCTCCTCATGATGCTAACATGGTTAGCGAAACGCGCGTCGAGTGCAAAAATTCTGTTTCGGTATTGTGGATAAAACTCTAAAATATGTAGCAATGAACGGCCACAATAATTAAATCAAATGACTCGAAAATTAATAAAAAGAATACAATTAGAATCAAACTATTGAAAGCTGTCAATGCTTGATTTCTATTGTAAAGAAATAAAATTCAGAGCGGTTATATTACTCGATAAAGGAATGAAAAGAATACAATTATGGACACTTTTTTACAGCCTGTCAATGCTTGATTCATATTAAAAAGAGAGAAAATTTCGAGCAATTAGATTAACCGGTCCAATAAACAAGTGAATAAATAAAAATAAAATTAATGAGCTATCTTAGAGCTTGGCGGTCAATCTTTGAGTTATATTAGAAGAAAGAAAACGAATTAATAAAAGATAAAGCTTTTGTACGATACCCTTATCCGGTCGTCGAACTCTGGTGGAGATAGATACATCAAGTAGGAACTGCCACTCGATCGCCCCGAGGGAAAACTAGCCGAGGACTCGATAGCTCGGTGTCAAGATTGGCTGATAAAGGAACTGTGGCCCACTAATTGAACTGTGGTCCACTGAATGAAGTAGTAGCCTGGTATTCGAAAACTGTAATCCTGGTAGGAAAACCTGCTTCTAGCCTGCTAGTAAAACCCTGAAATAACCCAGTGCGCATTTGACAAAGCCCCATTTCTTTAATAAAAAAACTATCCCCCCCCCTTGTATAAATACATTTTTTTTATAAAACAAATCTCCCCAAAAATTATCAATGAATTTTCAGTGACTATCAGCAAATAAAGGAAATACTGAGATAGAGACACCCCTAAAAGAAAATATAAACTTCCCCATACGATCAAAATTGAAGTTACATTAAATTAAAAATTTGTATTTGATAAAATGGAGTAGATAAGATAACATATGGGACGCAAAGCAAATGGCGCACTATGCACAAAAAAAGTTAACACAGATAAAGCAATTAAATCATTAATTTAGGTAAAAAAAAACTGTAGCAGTAATTACCTCGATCGTGTGTGAGGGTTATGGGAAATTCGACCGTCTCGGTCTTATACGACGAACGTGGAAAGCCGCTAGAAATAAGGGAAAAAACCATGTCGTCCGCATGCTTGACAAGCAATAGGGGAAAAAATAATTCCAGACAAAATGCTAGGTAAGCAGCAATATGTAGATCACAAAAATCGGTCGTGTCAAAACCCCATGAGATACTACAGTATATCCCCAATAAATGGGCGGAATTAAATCAGAAACTAAATGTGGAGTCTTTGAGACGCACTCACGACAAACCTTCTTCTCGCCTTGAAAGGCATTCTTAGAAGAACTCTCTATTCGTTTCCGTCAAATGATACGTCAAATCAGCAAGTAGTGATGGGCTGAAACATGCGGAGTGGTTCAATACAAGGAATGATTCTAAGATAACAAACGACTTAGTTCTCGTTTAATATGAGGGTAACATGACGGCGGAAGCCACAATTAGGGCATTGAAATCGAGTGATTCAAGAAATACCAGAGAATATTCCCTAACAAAACGATAAACTTTTAAAAATTTAAACCGACTGCTGGCATTTATAAGAACTAGTACATTCCTGTTACTCGGGACTAACAATTGAATGTTACAAAAAGGCAGCAGCCGGGTGGGAAGATAGAAGCAGAGGTCCCAAAACAATCTAACGATCTCAGAAATGATCGGCCGGCAATTGGAGTTCAACAACCACCGGGTTCCCAAAAAGTTTTGACATATTCAAACCGACAATAAAATATGAATCGACGAGTTTATTGCAGCGTATTTGCAGGTTTTATTAACAGAATTCTTAAAAAAATAAATCGGTTCGCTGGCCGTTCTACAGTAATGTAATATTAATCAAGCCAAGCAATCCTAATAACAATGTGCTTTTCTTATCAACTAAAATAATCATAGTCACAACGTGTTATAAATGCTAATACAAATATTTGATTGATGTTAACCCATACTTAAAATGGAGGTAATTTCAAGCGAATTGTTAGCAACACCGAATCAATAAATTTAGAATTAATAAACTGTTGAGTGCGAAATACAGCATCTTTTTTCCTAAATGCGGCATATAAATGAAATTTTAAAAATATTTGACACTGGCAAAATCGGACTATTACATCAGACCTAATGGCACAAGATTTTGAACATCTTTTGACCTACTGCACCCAAGTTTGTTTTTAAATTCAATTATATAAAATCAGATCTAGACACTTCAGCCATACCATGAAGGCAAAACCTACTTTACCCCTTGACCTCGTTTCAGATGTCAATCAGCTCTTTGACGCCTAGCAGCGAAAGCTCTTTTCTCATGCACAGTGCAATATAGAATGAACATTATTGGCACTCGAGTTCCATTGCTCGAGTCTTCATCGGAACCATAATCAGGAATGACGTCTTATTTAAATATTAACCGGCATAAAGCATAATAACTAAAGATGAGAGTTAATTCAAAAGAAACAGTCTTTATTGGAAATTAAGGCAATATTGAAATAGTAAGATATTATGCAATAAATCAGTGGCTTGAATTGATGCATCAAAAGTATGCTTTATTACTGCATGGAGAAAGGTCAATAGTTCCTATCAACATCTTGTAAAAAGAGAGCTGAAAACCCTAGTTATGTTCTAAATGAATACGGTAAATACGAGTAAACATTTAACAAATAAATTTAAGGGTTAAGTGTTATTTTTCCAGAGAATTAATTAAAGACATTCAAAGCATAATATATAAAAACAATTATTATAATAACGTTTATTGCTTGAACTCTTAAAACAAAATAGGTAGTATTTGCTTATAATGCCTTAATTAAAAATTAAATGCTACAAGATCACACCAAGTAAGGTTCCAGTTAATTATTTTAAATATATAACTATTACTTTACATGATTTAGGTACGGGCAGTTCTATGGTGACAACGTTATAGTGGGCTAATGAAGTGAATTAACCCTCAGTGGACGTTTGTCGCCCAATGTTTACGGCTGGATCAGTGCAAATTGTTTAGTAAAAAATACGAGAAGGTTTTCGTAATTAGAATTTTCCAGAGGAAGCCTTAAACATCGCCATCTAAAATAATATTCATAGTAGGGTAGACTCGTAGACACTGTACTCCTATCACTAAATTTGTTCAATAGCACTGCACGTTTTTGAAACGTTTTTCTAATAGTCTGAGAGCAACATATTTTTATTTGCTTGCCACTAATCTTTCATAACCGAAAAAATCGTTATAAAAGAAAAGTCGCGTGCAACACAGTACAGGTCATTGAAGTGAATGCTTCTTTTCCATAAGAGAGAAAGAGGGAGAGAAAGAAAGAGAGAGAGAGAGAGAGAGAGAGAGATGCGAGATAAAATTGAAATTTTCATGTCCTTGAAAAATCAGTCTCATGCAGGCAAAGAAGTGTTCTACGACGGCGTCCTGGGGTCACACAAGAGAAAATATTTTAAATCAGCTCTGATATAAAATGTCAGAATTCTGCGAAAAAAAGGTCAGAATTCTGAGATAAAAAGTCAGAATTCTGAGAAAAAAAGTCAGAATTCTGAGATAAAAAGTCAGAATTCTGACATAAAAAGTCAGAATTCTGAGATAATAAAATCAGAATTCTGAGATAAAAAGTAATAATTCTGAGATAAAAAATAAATAATAATATAAGTGCTTTATATTTATCTATAACTAAAGGTTGCTTCAAACCCAACAACACTTTAAGCCTTGCTTTATGCGCTCCAATATGACTACGATTGCTAATACTAGCATTCTGGATCGATATTACGATATTTCCGACGTAATGTTTTAAACCCAGAATTCTGACTTTTTATCGCAGAATTCTGACTTTTATCTTAGAATTCTGAGTTTATATCTCAGAATTCTGACTTTTTATGTCAGAGTTCTGACTTTTTATCTCAGAATTCTGACTTTTCATCTCAGAATTCAGACTTTTTATGTTAGAATTCTGACTTTTTTTATCTCAGAATTCTGACTGTTAATCTCAGAATACTGACTTTTTATCTCAGAATTCTGACTTTTTATCTCAGAATTCTGACTTTTTATCTCGGAGCTATTTTAAAATATTTTCTCTTGTGTGACCCCAGGACTTCACTTCAAAAACGTAGAATTAAAAAAAGTACATTAATGTTATTACATAAAGACGACAGTTTTTGTTAATTTTACCTTTGATATAAACCTAAAATGAGCTAAATCTAAGAAGTAATGGCATTAAATTGTTTCTAAAATTTAAAAGTTAACAGAGTGTGCACGTTCTTGACAGTTCTGAACATTTTAATTTTGTAGTATAGTCACTATCATTTTTAGTTATCTTCCCCTTCAAAACGGGGGGAGATTTGCCCCCGAAGCGTAAATCTTTTCACCCTAAGATATGAACCGAAGAGCTGGTCTAAGATTCAGGTCCATGTAAGATTTACATGGATGCACAATAGCAAAAAAAAAAAGAAAATCTATAAATGAATCAATCAAAGTTTGATTAAGCATTAATAACTGACCATAATCACTATTTTCCGTTGTTACGATTCACGCCGTGTTACATTACTGTTTGCTAAAATACGCACCTTCCTATTTTTCCAGTAATAAAAATGTGCTATTAAAAGTTATAGTCCTAAAGATAAGTGAGAGAAACTTGATTAAATAACTTTCCGTATAAACCGGGTTGCAGATTATTAAACATCGCGACCATAGGTAGTTATCAGTATCAGTATTGGTGTGGCGCTATTTAAAATTTATAAATCGCATTTAGTTATTGAGGTAATAGGTTCAAGCGGCGTAATCTCAAAGATAAGCGTAAACGCTAGCACCCCGGGAATTGTCGACAAGAGCTTTTCTCACGGGGCAATGGACAACGAAAGTTGTAAAGAGAGTGAGTAAGTGTGTCATGACGTACCATGTCTAAATTATTATTAGAAGAATAAAAGCATATTATACCGATATGTAGTTCAGCATCACCAATAATATTCTTACTTAGGCTATCTTCGTCAAATTAATGTTATCTTTAAAATGAAATTTTTGATAAAATTAAAGGACATACAACTTCTTCTTGCAGTGCAAATGCCATTTGGAATACTGGAAATCATAATTACGATTCGCATTTAAACAACCGCTCACCGTTTTTGTGCTGAATCATGCTCTGAAGCTTTTTGCTATGATGTTCTCCTTCTCGATATTAAAAGAAGAATTCGAACTTACCTATATATTTATTTAACTTAATTACACGACGTTTCGGCCAGTCCTATCTCTGTCAGTCATCAAGTGTAAACTAATCTGTTTTTTATTATTTGGCAAGGTGTGCTAATTATGCAACACCTTAGGCTGAAGAGAGTATGGGACTCTCCAACAAGAGCATAAACACTAAAACCACACCATTGGCAGAGTCACTGTCTATTGGCCCTACACGTCGAGTTATAGGTGTTACCTATTTAACCAGTGCCTATATTAATTTGCACACATATTCTATGTACTAGTGCAACACCTTACCTGGCATGGAGCCCCTGGACACATAAAAGCCTACTAGGTATATAAGTTAAAAATTCAGTAATGCGTAATGCTTGGTGTTCTGCAGAATGCTGTGACCTAAATTCAGATTGAATGATATTATGATCATTCAAAAATTGATCCACTCTCATTTTAATATCTTTTTCAATCAGTTTACTAATTGCAGATAGTAAACTTATTAGTACATAATTTATCGGAAAAACCAAACTGTTGCCTTGTTTCCTGAATATTATAATAATACAAGAATTTTTCCATAATCTAAAGAAATAATTAAATCTCATTATCGCATTTGGAATATTGACCAAAGCTTTATACGCTCGTTTTGGAAGTTCTTCCAACATTTTATTATTAATGCCATCATTTCCAGGAGTCTTTTTGTTTTTTTTTGAAATTTGGCAATTTTTTTTTAATTTCACCTGGGGTTACAAAAGCAATCATGTTCTCAGTAACATTAGTACAGTGCACTCACATTGTATCCACTCTTTCATCATCCTAATTTATATCATTAAGAGTAAAACTCTTTCCAACAACATCCGCAAAGGCTTCAATACTATTTTCAATAAGCCGTACCATTAGGACCATGCAGGGGTGGAATTATATTTGGAGGAAGCCGTAATGATGGTTGCATAACCCGAGCCAAGCCGACTTATTTGTTGTATCTAATTTTCTAATTTTTTGATCCCACAACCTAGATCGATACTGATGTAGTTCACCTCTCATCCTTGTATACGTTCTCTTGAATTTTCTATTTTCCGTAATGCACCGCTGAAGGCCTAAGGGAAGAGTTTCAATAGAATCTTTCCTGATCTCTTTAATCACTGAATTTTCATTATACGCATTAGATATCACTGTATTATAATGGCAAGCAGCAGAGTCAATATCATCAGTGCCACTGAAAGGGAGAATAGGGAAGTCATTTAACGACCTTTTATATTTGCTCAATTTGTAATTGTTTTCCAACAGCAAAATATCATTATAATCCGAGGGGCCCTCATATATGGTCTCAATGCCAAACTTAAAATGTATTTTTTTCAGGACACCAACATCCAGAAGTGCTTTTCTGGTTTTTAGCTGCGTTTGAAATATAAGCAGGTGTCTCTGATCCAATCGTAAACGTACCCATATTTTCAGTAAATTCTTCTAGCAATTTGCCATTTGCACAATGTTCCGAGACGGCCCAATAAGCCCCAATAAGAATCCTAGGATGATTTCCATGAAGAAGTCTGAGAATAGTTTCCTCTCGAACCCTAATAATCATAAATTCTATCCTCGATAGAGACATCTTAAAATAAATATTTCCAGATGTTCCATCAAATGATGTTTACCATCTACCAATAAAGCAACATCACCCCGATCTTGGATCATCGGTATCAAATCTATAAGTATTGTAATTCCTGGAGAACATCCCCACCGCCGGCATGGTCTCCCCAAGGCTAGCACATGATGGGAGTATTCCTCCAAGAAAAGATCAACTACCATTCTCTCTTAACCCATTAACATTCCAAGTACCCCTTACAAACTTATTTATTTCCCTTTGCCAGATGTTTGGCAGCCTGCATGATGATTGGAATCATTTCTTTTATTAATCCTTGTAGCATCTTCATAATTGCCTCCATTTCCTCTTCTTTACTTATTACTGAATGACTCTGATACTACCGTACTAGAATTATTAGACCCCTTAGTTCTAGCTTTTTCGCATCCTCTAAAACTTGCTGGATATCCCGACTTGCCACAGTCCACACAAGCAGCATTTTTCATTTTTATTAGTAGGTTTAGGAAGAGACCATTCTCGAGTACCATCTGAGTCTAACATTTGACACATCTCTCTGGCATTGGCATAAGTATGTCCGAATTTTTGACATCCGTAGCATTAAATTGGAGCAGTAGGTTTCCTTCTGGTTCAATCTTTACCACTGCATCCAATAATATATTTAGTTAACACTTTCGCTGCTGACAGTTCCAGCTGTGGTATTACCTGTGTGCTAAACTTTTTTTTCTCTCATTTTGCTTGTATAAATTCTCTATATACATAAATATACTATTTTAAGTAATATATACTGGGTGTTAGAGAATTTTGAACACCTGACACGGATCCGTGTCACGCGCATATAGCAACAATTTTTGTGTCATATGCTTGGATTCGTGTCGTGAGTTGTTTTATTTTGACAACGTATAAAACGAATAAAAACTAAATTAACATA
Organism: Pissodes strobi; assembly: GCA_016904865.1. NCBI lineage: Eukaryota > Metazoa > Arthropoda > Insecta > Coleoptera > Curculionidae > Pissodes > Pissodes strobi. Next base: position 388,584 of record MU182191.1, read on the forward strand.
AATTTAACATTGATTATACAGAGCACATCAAAATGCGTAAAAACATACTAAATTTGGCAAATATAGATAACATGTTAAAATGTAAAATAGTCATTGTGGAATGCTCCGATAATTTAAACGATAAAATATGGGCATCCTTTAGCTCTTCATTAGTCAATTTCTTCGAATTGTTGCAAGTAAATATCGTTATTTTAGGTTCCTAGGGTCTTGCCATATTATCCGTCATTTTGTCTTAAAATCAGCAGCAACAAAAACCTGATCCGAAAACGGCACTTAAAACAAAAATTCCCTATGCTTTAGCTATATGCTCTCAACCGTACGTTTACCTCCACCTGCTGCTCGTGGCGTACTTAGAGTTTAATTTTTATATTACGTGCGACACGGATCCGGGTCGCGCGCACATAGCAACATGTACGTGGTGACACGGATCCGTGTCATCAGCAGTCAAAGTGTTAATCTAAATACTAAAATACTAAGGCGACTGGGCTTATATAGTAGAGCAAGGCGCTCACACGTGATCGAGTTGGGGGCAGTCAAGTGTGGGGCCGTCCACCGAGGGCGCTTTATTAATGATTGCCAAAGTGTGGGTGTTTTTACGCTGAGATTGCTGAAGATATTCTTAATTTTAATGAAAACAGCTTCTTTCAATTTATACTTTTTCCTATTAAATTCTTTGTGGGCCACCCGCGCCTTTTTAATATTTTGTTGTTTGAACCAAACATGAACGATCAGTGATACTGATGTTGTTGTTTCCCTTCTGTGTATGTTTTGTGTCTTCTATTCCTATTCCTAAAGGACGTTTTGTATTTTCAATATACGACTCCCCCCATTCAGATGGTATCTGGTATACACACCATTTCTATTGTTTTGATAAATCAGGTTTTATTTTTGTTAAGACGCTTAGCTATTCATCTAATCGTTTCGGACGTTCCTTTTACATACAGGCAGTTGTGCAATTCGTTGTACATTACAGTTCTCTATAATCTTATTTATTGACCTCTCCGTATAACGTGTCTGCAATTCAGCATCAAGAGAAGCTTGGTCACTGCATACTGTAATTGCTAGTTTACAAACTTTTTAATTATTCTTAGCTTGATTGATTGAGAATGGTTTGACTGAAAGTTAAGATATTAACCCGTGTGAGTTAGCTTTCTATATACAGAAGTATTAATTGATTCATTCTTCTTACTAACAAGAACATCTAGAGACGCAATACTGCAGTGATTCTCCTTCTCGACGGTGAATTTATTGAAATCATTTACTGAATTAAGGTGACTGAGAAAGGAGTCTTGCTGTCTTTTAGTTCTATTCTAGATTATGAAAGTATCACTAACATATCGCAGTCAGATTTTGGGTTTGACGAACGCGAAGCTAATGGTATTAGATTCAAACAATTCCATGTATACAATCGATATAACCGGAGAATATTGTGAAGTACCCATCGATTTCAAGAGCTTCATCAGCCCTCCAGGGACAGTGAAGTTATTTCTGCAAATATCGTATCATCCCCAATCTAGAATCACAATGCTCGACAATCCTTTCAATGGCACACTGGTATACCAAGTTTTAGCGCTAAAGCTGATAAACTTGTCCGAAGGACCTAATTCTATGTTTTCTAGGGATATCCAAAAAGTATTTAGGATATCTACAAAATATTTAGAATTCACTACAGTTGGTGGTGAAAGTCTGTATATATACCAACGTATCTTTGGAGAAATCGTTGAACATTATTGAAACTAAATTGAGGGATGACACGACCTTTTCAGAAAGATCTTCATTGTCCCTGCAGGCAGTGTTGAAGCTCTTGATGTGCTGTCCCATAACTCCAACGTTCAAATTAATGGCTAGGTTGAATGTCCAGGATGAGGGCCTACCAATGGGTTACCCACTCTCTCCGGTTATAGCGAATGCATACATGGAATGGTTTAAAACGAATGCCATTAATACGGCCATTGTCAAGCCCATAATCTGGCTGCGATATGTCGACGATACTTTCATAATCTGAAATGAATCTGATAGACATTATTTACCAACCACTAATTAAGCGCACCAGATGCAGCGCCTTCAGTGGCCGATCCCACGCTTGACTGCACCTAATTCGGTCACGGGTGAGCACCCTGTTCTAGTATATAAGCTCAGTAGCCTTAAGATTTAAAGTATACGATGACGACATGGTCGCGGCATATGCCCACTTCCCTGATTCAAAATAGTTTATACTTGATAACGAACAGAGATAGGACTATCCAAAAGGTTGTATCTATTTCTACCTATAAAATAAGTTGTAATCACACATCGCTCTTCTTTTCTCATAATATATCGTAAATATCACAGCTTACAAGTTTTGATCATTATCCAGAAACCCTTTATTCATCTACTAAAACGGATTGGTTAGTGATGTGGTCTATCCAGGAAACCTGAAATTCGTCTGTGTATCCACATGTAAGCATCCAGTTTATTAGGAAAGGGCTCTATCAGAGTCCATGACTCATCGCCCTATAGCAACTCTGCAAGTAGTGGCATTTAAATATTTTAGCCATCTTTGGAAATAACCTGATTTTTTCTATTCTCCACTGGATGCTTCCATTCAGTATATTATTGTATACGTTGGCACTATTTCTATTAGTTAGCTATTTACTGCGGGTCGACTAGGGTGGGGAGTTTTTTGGAGATTATTATGTAGTTTGTTTTTTTTTCATTACACAGGAATTGCACATTAACAGTGCTGTTAATCATTGAAATTGGCAAGCAAGTAGCAGAAGACATGCCTGCATCTTTGGAGACTAAACCCTTGCTCCCAAGGCGTCACGGAAACCAAATTGTGTGCTGCTATTATGCTCTTCGTAAGGTCTGATATATTAGCTTCGGACAGACTTTCAAATAGGCCAGTCATGAGACTGAATATAAAATCGTTTTCCTTCAGAGCTTCTGGTATTATTTTCCTATATTCTTCAGCTTCAGGTAAAAGCTCTACAGGTCCTGGTTTGTTGAATGTTAGGTCTGCTAATATGTTAACTCTATCTTATTTTCGATAGGACTGGTAACTGCACATTCAGAGCCTTAAAGCTTGCACCTCTCCAATCCTGTCATTTTTGCTCGAATGTTTTGTCTTGGTAGTAAGTAATATCTGACAATTTTTTTCCATCATAAATGGTGATTGCAAGCTTTGATCTATAGGGATTCTTAAAAATTGTGGTATCTTTGTGATTGATTAACTTGCTACTAGATATATAGCCAGTAATACTTTTTCTTCTCAGTGTTACTTTGCTGGGTTGATCCTAGTAGCGTGATTTGCTCTTCTTGAATAGTCGTTTTTCCTCGGGTTCCCGACACTTCGTCCCTAATTTTTGAAATTTTGTTTGTGGCTCTACTGGGCCAGGAGAAAGTGAAGGTGTGGCTTAATGAACTAGAAATTTTATGCGATGGGAACACTCGCATAATTAAGAATACAATAAATTCATATTTCCTAATCCCCGCCCAGATGAATTAACATGTGGTGATATCGGCTGCAGATTTTCCATTTCAGTAGCCCCAAATTTTATTTATTATTTCGGCAAGCTCAATGGATAATTCAGGAATATCCAGTGGGTTATATTAATATCTGTATTTTAATGTGTGTGATCGATAAATACTTAATAGAGTTCTATGGGTCGCCTCGGAGTTCAAGAGGTCATATAATATCAGTATTCACATATTCCATTAAAAAGTCGTGAAATTTGTATCTTTAGAATTAGGGGTGTGTTACTTATTGTTGATTTGCTTGTCTTGAATTTTTGGTGTCGCTTCTCGCATGTTGTCTGAAAATGTCTTCTTACCTAGTGATTTTTCAATATCATTTTAGGTCATTGGGTGACCCATAATTCATGAGGCTCCATTATACGTGAATTTATTTCCCCAGGATTTAATAGCAATTAATAGTGCTGATTACATAGTACCTCCTCTTCTTTCTTGACTGACTCTTCTGTCCTTATCCTACAGCTTCTTACGTACTCTTTCCCGTCTTCATTTTCTTCTTGATTTGTTTGAAGTAGTCATGTTGAAGTGTATCCAAAGTTAGCATTAGTACGCCATTGTTTTGCACCCTCATATCTCTCATATTTTTCTACAGTAGCAATTCGTTGAGTGACATGGGCTTGTATTTTCCCACTGTAGAATCATTTTTGTTATTCGTAGGTAGCTGTACAATATCTCTTTCAAAGTAGTATTGTCCTGATGTGGGCTAGGTTTTATCTAGGGTTACTTGCAGCATTCTTTCTAGGCACAGGATTTACTTGGCTCCCTACGACTATCTAGAGACTGACTTTGCTTGAATTTCTCTAAGGGGCCATGTATGGCCCTCTTGGTTTTTCGCTGATGGAACTAGCCTGGCTTACTCTATGCATACCAGATACCGGCTATCTCTTTCTCTAATCGCTGCTTCAAATAATTACTGCTCCTTAGACTATATTCAATCAATGAAATGAGTACCAAACAAAAGTGGCTTATTACTGATTTTATTACAAACATAATTCCTATTTGCTGTATCGGTGAGGTCGCTTTCATAGTAGTACTCCTGTCGCTGGACGTGACGGTATTGTTTTGATGGTATTATATTATTGCATGACTAAATTTGAAAAATTATTATTTTGATGGTTTTTATTTTAAAAAATGTATACAGTATTTTAATGAAAGACTTTGGGCTGCTTTCTTTATGCAGTAATATTAATGTAGATTTAAGCCACATCTTATTAACTATATTGTTAGCCAAAAATACCTTTGTTTGTATTTGCAACTTACTACTATAGTTGTATTTGCAACTTACTGCTATAGTTGTTGTAGGTTTGTATAAATGTTCCAGCTGTTTCTCGGCTCGTCTTGTAAATTAAATTTCCTTGCATTGTGTTGTGATCCAATTTTTTCATAGCTATTCTCGTTTCCTGTTTTATTTGCCCTTGGAGGCTTTTATGTCTTGTAATATTATTAGTATTTCGTCTCTGCTCTATAAGCTTCAACGAACTTTTTCTTGTCTCATAACTATTAACAAAGAGTGTGTCTCCCATGCCGTTGGAACCTTTAGATAACTATTATAATGTATCTTCTGTATTGTTTCTTGTTATGTAATTTGCATTGCCTCTATTTATATCATTCTCTTCTCTTTCAGTCTGATTATATTCCAACATTTTCTGATTTCTGGTTAGATTTTTGTGGTCGTTCCCACCATGCATGCGACAGTAGTCTCACAATACTGCACCATAACCTTTGATTATGAAAACACTTGTAAATTACAAAACTATAAGTTTTGAAAATAAGCTTTTCACCGACATCGTTAGATTCGTGAATAACTTTATTGATTTGTATCAATAAATATTAAGGCAAAAGTGGATCTATTCCTAACTTATTACTAAAACCAAAGAAAGAGAGCCTAGTCGGTGATGATGATGTTCACTGACAGATCCTGTATTGAAAATACCTACCTGCATAAAATGTACATTCTGAAAAACAATTCTTACAATAACGGTACTGTTTAATTATCGTATTTTCGAATATTGCTAAAGCGGTCGTAACATTCTCTTTCTCTGGTAACTCGATGGGAAATGCGCTAAATAGTGGGCGCCTCTAAAAAGGAAATGAGCGAAATCGGGGGCTGAGTAATGAGCCTTGGCAGAGCAGCGTCTCTATCTCGAAGAGACTCCGGGATCATTGACAAGTGCAAGCGAAGAGCGGTTAATAGGTATTTTGATAACGGGGCGTAGATAGTGGCGACACCGACACAAATATACTGGAAAAGGAAACTGCATGATCAATGGCAACACAGCACATACCAGGAAATTATCTCCACTGTCGAAATTCTCGCGCTTTACGACTGTTATTCGCAATGGGCTTTCTTTGATTTCCTTCGCAGATAAAAACAGTTTTTTTCGATAATTGAAATACTGGAGAAAATGGGTACTTTCGTTCCAAACAGTCCGTAAGCGAATTTTGATACGCACATAAAAGGAACGATCTTGATCGTGTGACAGAAATTTTGTTTTTGACGCAGGATTAAGCCTCAATATCAGTGTTTATAAGAACCTATTTCACATTAGAATGGTAGAAAATAGATAATATGAGACTGTAGAAATACAGTGTATAAACTGTATAAACTCATTTATTCATAATATTGTTTAGGTAATAAAAATAGCCTAGCCCAGGCACCGAGTAAATTTCTAGACATTAAAAATTATAGACTTTTTAATATGTAAACCCTTCACTAAGGATGATAGATAGTCTTTTCAAAAAAAAAATCAACCGCCTTGTGACTGCAAAGAGAATCGTCTCACGATTCCCTTTTTTATTATTATTTGAATCACAATTCTAATTAGTACCGACCTTTTAATATTATTACTTGAGAATTCTAAAAGGCTTTTAGAAGTTAAGCCACCAAATTCAAATATTTACAATAATAAGAAAGAAAGCAATATTTTATTTTCGTTTCGATCATGAAATGAAATTTCTTTATATGAATTTTTCGACGGTTCGATAGGTTTTCTTCCAAATTCTTTAAAAATAAAAACATTGTTGTCAGAAATAGCTATATATAAAAAACTGAGATAAAAATTCCATATTTTTAATGACCTTAAAAATTTTTGTAAGCATTCGAAACATTGTTAGTTTTCTGTAGAGTGGCTCCCTAGTCTACAACCAATGGAAAACGCACACACACACGAGCTTACAAAAGTAGAGTACATAGTGGATTTAGTAACAAAGTGTTCTTATGGTAACATATTCGTTTTCTTGTCTAAACTCAGTTGTCTGCCCGGGTCAAATTCCCTAGAATCTCAAGGACAGAATACTGATTTTTTGATTAGTATATTCTTGGTTTTGATTGAAGTCATGTACACTATTGTTCAAAGATATTTTCCCTTTCTTAGCAAATGAATATTGATATTAAAACAATATTATTTTATTGTTAAATCAATATTCTGAAGTCCGAGAAGGAATTAAAGATTTTCCTTTGACAAGTAAGACTTCTCTCCATACAGTCTTACTGGACTTGGATTAGTCAAGCTTTATTGGTTAAAACCAGTTCTCGTGCTCCGTATGAAGAAGTTATACTAACAGATCCTTTACAGGCGTAGCCGACTATATCAAAATCAGCCTCTCCTATTGGTCGATCCATCTCGTATTACAATATGTCTTCGTGATGCAATTAATTTCTCGCAAGAGCCCTCGTGGTGTAGAGGTTTAGATCGTTGGGTCTCACCTGGAAAACACGGGTTCGAACTCCGTTGCTTTTTTTTATTTTTTTAAGATTATGTTTCTAAACAGCTTTTTTTCTTGATTTTGGGTATGTCTTGGGTTAGATTGGGTTAGCACCTGGTTAGTTTCCTTTTCTTGAGCCCCCGTAGCGAGCGAAGCGAGCGGAGGGCCATGCGGATCTACCAATAGGAGCGGCCGATTTTGATATAGTCGGCTACGCCTGTAAAGGATCTCAAAACGCGAGTAATTACTCTTGAACCAATAGATCACCCAGGTTGTTTTAAAATAATATAATTAATATTTTTAGATCTTTAAGAAAACATACTAAGTTAAAATATTTTTTTGTAATTCAAAAAACTATTTCTGATAATTGCATGAATAAATGGAAATTGCTAACAGAATAATTTATTTATACCTATGTCTTCATGAGTGTTTGAAACATTAAAAACGTTTTAAAATAAAACGTTTATAAAAAGTATAATCGTACCGAGTGTTTCACTATACATGGAACCCCCTTTAACTTTTTCAATTGACGTTTTAGAAAAAAACGACAAATACAAAAAATAAAGGGTATGATGTGAAGTTTTTTGTGGCATAGCACAGTTGTATACAGGGTGTTCCACAAATGCAGGATTAAACAAAGTTTTATTTTTTTAAAGGCGACACCCTATATATTATTGCATATTTGGATTTTGCGGAGAATTCTAGACATATTCCATAAATAATGTCCTATACCTATCTGTTACTGTTTTTGAAATATTGGCAGTTGAAAATCGACCATTTACCAAGTTTGACAGCCTGTAAAATCTAAACGGCTAAAGATAGAGCAACATGGTTTGCACTTTCCTATCTTGGTTTTTCATAACCTATCGTTCCACACTAATTTTAGGTTTAACCAGAGGTTAAATTTAACCGGAATTTCTTAACCTCTGGTTAAATAAAAAATTAATGTGAAAAAACTAGATAGGAAAGTGCGAACCATTTTGCTCTATCTTTAGCCGTTTAGATTTTACAGGCTGTCAAACTTGGTAAATGGTCGATTTTCAACTGTCAATATTTCAAAAACAGTAACAGATAGGTATATATAGGACATTATTTATGAAATATGTCTAGAATTCTCCGCAAAATCCAAATAATATATAGAGTGTTCCATTTAAAAAAATAAAACTTTGTTTAATCCCGCATTTGGTGTACACCCTGTATACAACTGTGCTATGCCACAAAAAACTTCACATCATACCCTTTATTTTTTGTAATTGACGTTTTTTTCTAAAACGTCAATTGAAAAAGTTAAAGGGGGGTTCCATTTATAGTGAAACATCCGGTACATTACTACATTCAAACATTGGAACTTGGTTAATATTTAATACATAAATGCATTATTTATGTAATTGGTTTTACAAGAGTAAATTAAAACAAAAACTATTGGAAATGTATGGGTGATCTTGAGTAAAACATTCTTTGATAAAACACAATAAATGTGAATGAGCTCATTTATATTATTTGCCTATCTATATTGGAGCTTTAAAACAACTAATCCTATATCTTAAATTCTACAAGTGTTGCCTCTTTTGTCCATGATATTGTCACGAACTGTAACTGTATTTTTACTGTGACGTCACGTCTTACTTAGAGTGTAGGAGAGTAGCTCAGATTTAGGAACGCACTACGTCAAGTTGAGAAGAGATAATAAAGGACACACCTCGATAAAAACAATAACAAGTTTATTTACAAACAAACTTAACAACGGTTAGACTGTATATTAATAAAGGCGTGTTTAAGTTTATAGATGAATTAAGAGTTTACACTATACCCAATTAATATTAAATGCATGTCTTCTCGAGGGAGGCTTAGTTCAAAGTTTTTCTAGCAAGCGACGTCACTTTTATTAATAAAGTTTATGTGAGCGGAGGAGTCTTTTATTTATGTATTTGTTCTGATATTTATAAGGTAAGTCTTTCTGGTTTAAGTTTATCACAGATTGCTAAGACACTTACACTCCCCAAAAACTATCCCTTTACTGGAAATTCTGATACTTCACTCGTAAATTTGACTCTCTCTACTTTTAGTAGCCCCCAGATGCCGCATACCTGTGCATACATTCACCCAGGTTAGGTAAGGACCTGATCGCTCTGGACCTGTGTCCAGGTGTTCACAGATATGGGGGTTGTGGGATAGAACAACTAGAAGTGCACGCACCTGTGTGCTGTACCACAAGTAGACTGAGCGGAATTCAGAGACCCGATAGCCTGATGAACAGTAAATGTTACAAAATGCTGATGTCTGCATCATTAAGGATTAAAATCGCCCCTGTCGACCGCTGAAGTTGTTTATAATTAACAGTGAATGTTTATATAACATTTGTCAAGTTCAAGGTCAAACTGCATGTAGTAGTTCACAATAGTATTTTGGAAACCGATTAGTTTGTATTATAACATTAAAAGAACGTCGCCGATAATTTATGGAAGTACATGAAATTGCCTCTTACTTAGATTAAACAATCCGAAACGAATATAGTTTTGCGCCTTTAATATTTAGGTAAACCAACACAGGCCCTCTTTATGGAGAGTTAACCACTGATGATCCAAAATTTGTTGTAAGTTAAGGAGCGAGCAAGAGCAAACAAGAGCGAGCGAGCATTCTGCATCAATAATCATCTAGTGAGTACGGACTAGCCAGCGAATAATCGTTTGTTTGTTCACGAAAAAAAAGATCGAGAGGAAAGCGTACATCAAAGAAAATACTTGTTCATGCTCGTTCGGTGTAGACGGGATTCCACTCCCCACTTTTGAATATTAAATTCGCGCCCTTAACGAAGCCATCTTTGCTTCCGGCTTGGACCGCAATATAACGATGGCCTTAACAAATAGAAGATAAGTAACTCAATTTTTCTTAAATATTTAAAATATTCGAAATAATTCTTCCAGAACATAAATTTAATATAATTAATAATTATCCTTCGATCCCAACCGGTACAAGTTTTAAAGAAGTTATCAAAAAACATGATGATTCAGCCGTCCCAGGCCCGGTCGCTCGAGCTCGTCGCCCTGTTGCGTCATTACAATTTTGTACCGTTCGGTGACAAATAGTAAAGATCCGTAAATCGGATCTTTCTTTTGGTTTTAAGAAGGAAAATGCCTAAAATTCGTATTTCAAGACAGTGAAAGTGTTAGTGTTTGCGTCGCAAAGGAGGCGAAAAAAGGGGGCAATATTCATCGTAAGAAGCAAATCAGGGGGTGAGTCCATATAAGATTATATGCCAAAATTTCAAAAATACATAAATACCGGGTTATCTTAGATATATAAAACAGAAACTATCTCTCGTATAAAAGCAAACTAAATGTGTAAAATACTAAACTGTAGTATTATGAATAAATATGACTTAATTTTTTACTTAATACAATTAAAATGAAAACACTCTCAAACTTCCAAAATTAACTATATTAGAATAAAATAGAGTGCGAACTGGTTACAGTCAAAAATGCGAATGAATCAGTAAAGAAAAAAAAAATGATATATATATTTTCCCTCTAGTCAGCGAGGCAGACGCTATCTTAACAAAATTAAATGTGCTGGATTTTAATTATACTAGCAAACTGTTATTTATATACGAGGGCATGACAAAACACTGTTACATTTATTAATGTTTTACATAGAGTAAAACCTTTTTACCATATAAAGAAGAATATAAAAAATAGAAACATAATAATAATAATAATACGAAGGCATTATAATGCCTTCGTATTATCACGTTTTCGATATTTGTTACCCGTATGAGGCACATGTGGGACTATAAACTACAATTCGATGCAAATATTGCAAAACAAAATACTAAAAGTTATATTTAATTATGATCCACTGACTCATACTGTAGATCTATATGAGAATTTAAGAGTATGAACAGAATAAACTTATCTACAGGATAATAAATAAAACTCAAAAATCAAATATTAACATAATATTTTCAAGGGATATTCATAGCCACAATACTGGAGAGTTTATAAAAAATCATACTGTTATTAGTAAAATGCATATCCTCAATACCAGTGTTCAAAAACACTGTCTAGGGGAATAAGGACTATGTATATTGTAATTATTGTTATTACTGTATTAATTTTTTATTTTTGAGTAAGTCTAAGAGTGCCCTTTTCTCATGAAATTAACCCCTAAAAACTAGCCACAACGGCAAGCTAACTCATAATTTACGCGCGACTAAATCCCAAGTTTGGTATTAGTATGACTTTGTATGGCGCTCCGCTCGCTTCGCTCGCTACGGGGGCTCAATGAACGGCACCCAAAGCTAATCCAAAATTAGGAAAAAAAGGTGTATTAATAGAAATTTTGCTAGAAGGTAGAGACATGGATTCGTGTCGCATCGCGCGTAGTATTTTGGATCGCAACTTAGAATTTAGCCGCTCGTCATAAATTTATCGGAATATTATCGATCGGCTTTGTCGAATCGATGTAATACCGGAACGCATTATTTGTAAACAATTCGTGTTGATATGAGCCGGCCGGTGAGGAAAAAATTGGAGTAAACACTGCTTGCAGGAGATGTTAATAAATAAAAATAATACCTATTTACAAGTTCACATTTGCAGATGCGAAGGGCCTCACCAGCCTCCACCCCAGTAGTTATATTATGTTAGAGGCACACTATATCCCTACATTTGCCGATGTAAAGGATATATGTACCGACAAAAATAAAACGGTATAGTGCTATGTATTTGCAGATACATAAACAAATAACCACCATACTATTGCAACCCTCTTACATAAGAAGACAACATGCAAGTTCTGTCTATGGTTCATCATATCCCGTTTTCCTTACGTTACAGAAATTACAGTATTTGCAGATACTGTAAATATACTAATAAATCGCTGCAGTTGCAGATGCAGTCGATAACATAATGAGGGTTAAGTAGCACGCAAAAGGGTGAAGAGTTCGTTGTATTAGCAGATACAATCGATCGTACCCTGTCTGCAATCGCAGTTGCAGGTAGTGAATATATTCATGAACCTATTTTTCTGTTCAAAAACAGAAATTACAGCATTTGCAGATGTTGTAAATATGGCTAATAGATCGTTGCATTTACAGATGCAATCGATACCATAAGTAGCAAAACCAAGGAAATTCTTTTGCATTTACAGATGCATTGCAAGATCCTCTCGTGCTAGCTGAGGAAGTAACTCATTCCAATCGAGAGAGACTTACCAATATCAGAAACAACTATAGATAGTTTTTAGATGGAACCATTACTTATTTAAGGGCCTAAATAATTAAAAAAAAACAGTATGATAGAGCAGTATCCGCCAACTGCAATGTCCTCAGACCATCAAAATTAAATCTTGAAGTAGAAACTGTGCTTAATCCTGCAACTGCACGCCAAAACAACTACTTCTATCAATTACAGAAATAACTAGTCCGTGGGTTTTAGCTCTCCTTTTCAATAATTTAAATTGGCCAACCGCCTGAGCTAATAGTATACGTTCAAAATTGGCCGAAATTAAATATAAACAGTTCAACAATAACGTGGGTACAAGATTATAAAATCCCCTTCATGGACAACACTCCAAATTAGCAAAGTACGTTGCGACATTAAGGGCCGTATTTATGGTTGTTTCTTGAGGCTTCCTTAGACCTTAAGCATGCCTCAGAATCTTAGAATAGACCTGTCACATTTGTCAAATAATTAAATATACCCTATTCTAATGTTTCCTTAATCAGGGAAGCCTCAAGATTTGACTATAAATTCGGGTCTAAGAACTGTCAAATCGCCAAGTATCAATCGGCGATTAATGAACTTTTAGAAATCGTGGCTGTCGAGGAATGTAAATCGGTGGATGGCGACTTCATATCTTCGTACTCACTCAATGGGAAATATCGATTTATGCCAACTTAAAAACTTAAATAGGTATATGACAGCATCCCATTTTAAACTCGAAGACTACAGGACAGCACAAAATTTAATTTCAAATTACGCATTCTCGGGAAAATTGATCTTAAAGATGCATATTTCCTTATTCCAATTCACAGTAGTCATAGGAAGTTTTTAAGGTTCGATTTTTATACCAGTTTAATTGCGTTCCATCTGGTTTATGTAGAGTGAGTTCCATATCTTTTCACAAAGCTCTCTCTCTCTGCTCTCTACTCTATTTAGACGATTGGCTGGTTACTGGTAATTCAAAAGAGAATTGCTTAAGAGTATAAATATAATTACACAAACATTACAAGATTTAGGATTAACAATTAATTCCGAAAAAGCGTAGTTATTCCCGCGCAACAATGCCCATTTTTTAGGGTTTATTTATAATACAACTAACATGACAATAGCCTTAACTCAAGAGAAAAGGGAAATAATTTATAAAGACATACAAAACATTAGGAAAAAGAATAACTGTAAAATCAGATTATTTGCACAACTCGTCGGAAAACTATTTGCTGCTTGGCCAGCTGTACGGTATGGCTGGTTGGTTACACATAAAATCTTTAAAGAGGAAAAAATCTTAGCATTAAAATTAAACAATAGGAAATATGACTCAAGATTAAGATAACTTTCACAATGGAAGAAGATTTGAATTGATGAAATCTTTGGGGCACGCAGCACGCGACACGTGGCAACTTCAACAGCTCATTACATTACAAACCACTCAGAAGACTGCTGGCTGGACACAAAAATCAAAAGTATTCTCAAAATTCTATAACAAACCTATCGCGGATAATCCACTGAATTTGCATTTTATTTATTGAATCATAATTTCTAAGGAATCATATAAATATTAAGTTACAATTATAACTTACTTACCAACTCATTATCATATTACATAAGAATATTGGTATAGTATTAAAAATAAGTTAACAAATAAATTAATATCAGTTAAGCGTTAAACATGTGTACCTTCATGTAGGGTAGACTGGGGCAAGTGTGAACCCATCCATTTTTCTTGTCATATTTTTAATTTTGTCTCTAATATAGCAATTTTTTAAAAACTTCTCGTTCCGTGGTAAGTTAGCTTATTATGTATCCTTAACGTACCTGGGGTTGAAATTTACTTCCTAAATTGTAAGTAACGAAAATTCAAAAAAGAAAACAAATCGGGCTGAAATTTCACACTTGCCCGATTATCGGGAAAGTGTAAAAGTGGCGACTATTTGATACAGAAAGTAACGTTTCTCTTATGGAGGCAAGTGTAAAAGATGTAGAAGTATACGCTTGAATTTACATAAAATAATTGGCAATTAATTCCACAACCATAAACTTTTTATAAACTTTTATTGAGTCACTGAAATACCATTTGGAAACTTTAGCCTTAACATTTTATAAAAAATCTACTAAATAACATTAGTTGTACTCCATAAGTGGAAAATAGTACAAACTAACTTAAAGTTAATATTATCGATGCCAAAAACATAAATGTATGATTTACACTTGCCCCTCACTTGATTCTTTCTGGGGTAAAGTAAACTGCTTTTCCCATAGTTATTATGACCAGTCGAAAAAAAAAATGGAATCATTAACTTTACAGCTTCAATATGTAATAACCATAGTCCAGATCTCTCAGCTCTTATAAACAATTTCATTGTTTGAACATATTTGAGATAGTTTGCCCACAACCTAGTAGTTCTGCTCAGTTGCGCAAAGCTGGGTAACTTCTCATCAAACTCTTTACCTAGTTTTTTTACTATTTCTTGTTCTTCTATATTCTCAAAATCAGGGAAACGGTATATATTTTTTAAAGATTCGATATCTTGGATCGCTATTTGCTTTAAAATTAAGTGACTTAAAGCTTCTTGTGTTAAAAAAGACTTCTTGAATAGGCATGTCCAGATATTAAGTGAGGTATGGTGTTTTTTGCATAAACAGTTTGCCACAAGTCCTCAATTCCACTACCACTCATCAAGTGCCCAATGCTTCCCATAAAGGATATAAGCATGTAAAAGCCACCCAATCGTACAATTGCTTTCGCTAATATATTGCTGGAATTGGAACCTTCAACAATATCTACAGCTTTTAAAAAAAGGGGTTGATCGAATGTGACAATACAACATTTTCCATATCGTTCCGCGGTTTCAGCTGCGAATGTTAAAGCTGTATGTATGGAATTAAGGTTACTTGGATCAAGGTTGACAAATGGAAATGGTTCTATTTTTATAGAACTGATTGTTGTTTTATAATTCTGTAAACGATTAATTTTAGTAACATGTTTTATGTCGCCAATACACCTTCGCCAGTACAGTTATCATAATTACATAACGCCATGAGTCGACTCTGCTATCGTACAATAACTATATCTACGCCTTATTTCTAATCTATCTATATACTCCGTATTATATAACACCGATTCGATTCTACTGCTGCGCCATTCGTTTTCCAGGGTTGTCACGTCCTCGCCTATTTGAACGGTGCACGTCGCCTCTCCAAAATTGCTTGTTACATTCGGCCATCCTGCAACAATTAATGCCCTCATTAATTTAACTCGCCGGTAAATCAACCAGATCTTATCGATCTGTGCATTCGCTACAACACCAAATCGCCTACCCTAAGGGTTTCGCCTGCGGTTGCAACCTTACGCCTTTTATCGAAGATCACCTTTATATTACGCCTTTGTCAGATTTTCACTCGCCTTTAAATCGCCATAGCTCTCGCCATTCGCCAACAGAGCATTCGCCATTTGCACCTCGCCAGTCAGACTCACTTGCATGCACCTTTCAACCTAACCTTTCGCCCTCGGCGTTTTACACCTCGCCTCGCCAAAAAGTCAGCAAACGCCTTGCTCGTAAACGCCAGCACGCGCCAGCAGTTGGAAATAGTACGCCTTGGATACCCAAAATTCACCAAACGCCTCTCTCAATTTGAGAATCGCCTCAGAAGACCGCAAAGTCTTCGTCGCCTTCGCCTGCGCATGACCCTGGACTTCCTTGCCCCTCCATTTCCACAATATCGGTTAATGGACGCCGATATCTGTCAAAAGAGGAAAGAAAGCCAGTATACAAGTCGCCAGGGGAAGAGCAACCAAATGCTCTCACATTCGCCTGTAGATCGAGAGGTAGACCGTCAATCAGACACGAAAGCGCCTTTGTGCCTGAAAGCCCACACCTTTCGATCAACGCCACTTTATCATGATAATAATAGGTCATGGTTTCGCCTTCCAATTTAACCCTTGCTATCATCTCCTTGAGCAGCTGAGTAAAGTCATGCACTTTAGGAAACGCCTTCCTAAGAGCCGCCTTCCAGTCTTCCCATGAGAGGTCATATTCATCGAGCCGATTAAACCAGCCCCTTGCTGCACCCTGCAATTTCGCCTGCATAAAATACGCTCTCTCATAGTTCCACCATTCATGAATATCGCCCAACTGATCAATTTTGCTCAACCACCTGACTACGTTACAGTCCTGGCTGTCAGGATCGAAAGGGCCAATAAGGTCGCCGCCTGCCCTTGCCCTTGACCCCATACAGCCCAAACTGCAAGCGTGCTCTACTACCGCCTGAGGAACGCGCACACCTGATTTTTCGCCCTTCTTGTTGCCCTTGGTACCGCCAGTACCAACGGTTGCCCTTTGTTTCGTCACCTTTACCATTTCGGCCACCTTTTGCTTCGCCGCCCTTGCCATTTCGGCCGCCACAATCTGCTGGATACTAGTTGCCAATCCGCCTTTCAACAGCTTATGTACCATGGAGACTGTTTCGTCTTCCATCGCCGAATCGCCTTCGCCGTGGTCACCGTCGCTTAATTCCAACTCGTAATCGAGCTCTAACTCGTCACTTCTGCCTTCCTCCATAGGAAATCACTTGAAAAACGCCTTTTAAACACCAATGCCAGTAAACACAGTTAAAATACGCCACAATTTTTACAATAATCACTAATTAATTAGCACACACTTCTTTATTATTATCGTGAATATCTGAAAAATCGCCAAATGTCAATCCACTGTCAAGGATAGCATAAACGCCCTTTTGTTATGAGTTTTTGTGATATCGCCACTCACAAAAAAAGAAGAAGTTGCCACTGCGATTTAACTCGCCGAAATCGTGTATTTCACCGTTCTCCACAACAAATAACACAATACGTAGGTTATCCCGACTTCTGATCTGTAAACGATTAATTTTAGTAACACGTTTTATTTCGCCAGTACAGTTATCATAATTACATAACGCCATGAGTCGACTCTGCTATCGTACAATAACTATATCTACGCCTTATTTCCAATCTATCTATATACTCCGTATTATATAACACCGATTCGATTCTACTGCTGCGCTATTCGTTTTCTAGGGTTGTCACGTCCTCGCCTATAAGAACGTCGCACGTCGCCTCTCCAAAATTGCTTGTTACAATTTACTGAAGACATGTAACCGTTCCATGAAGAAGTGTTTGGTAAAAATATACTCTCAGCAGTCCATAACGTATTCAACATTTTAGCAGATTTCAGGTCACGCAAATTTTATATTCATTAATAGGTATTATAGTAATCCCTCTTAATTTAGATTTAAAGGTCTTTTTGTAATACTAAAACAAAAAAAATAAATATAAAACCGCTTAATCAATAGAAAAAGCGAGGAAAAAGTGTTTAGGTACCTTGATTTGTAGACTGCCATATTTTCCTATAACAATTTCTTTAATGTTTTCCTTTGATTTAGTAATAATACACAAAATAACACCCATGAATGAAAAGTCCCATAACCATCCAAAGTTCTAACATTTATATCAGCATTATCAAATACAAATTGAATAAAACTCTCAATTTTTACCATTTGGGTCTGATTGACAACAGCAAAATTTTCAAATTTTAAACATTCTTTGTATGAAATAGAAATGCCAAGTGCAAAAAGTAGGCCAATTAAATACCTAGATCCATATTTCCTGTGCAAATGAACTCCTATTCCCATGATAACAGGGAACCAAAAGGATTTTACTCGAATTAAAGAAATAATCATATTTTCTATTAACTTTATTCTTTTTTCATACTGTTCTTTTCCATTTCTCTTGTTTGAAATTACCAATGTTTCAAAAAACGTATGCAAAGTTGCCGGAACTGGCGATTCTCCTCCATCTTTAATATAATCTAAAGACGGATATTCAAACCATTCCCCTAATATCCTCCTTGATAATGTTTGCAGCCATGGACACGATTTTCCTTCGTTCTTCCACATTATTTAAGTCAATAATACAACTATATTTATCTGTAAGGAGCTTATCACATTTAGATTTAAGACATAATACGGAATCATTTTCTTTTATTGAGGTTATTACTACATGGCTGCCATATTTTTCTTTTAATTTGAATTTAGGGGGTCTTTTCCGACCAAAGTGTGACGTTCTCTGTTTGATTTTTCGCCAAAATACAAGATATCCTTTCTGAAAAGCTCTTTAAAGAAAATTGGTAATTGCTGTCGTCTTGCTCTATTTCATCACAAATTGTGTTAAAGGCCATTAATAGCTCGGAACATTTTTAGGATTGTCAGACTTGAATTTAGTATAGCAATTACTGTTATATATGCTGTTTCTATTTTGCCTTCCCCTTCCTAGGCTATATATTGCTTATATTGCTTCGCTGCGATTTTTTGAGAGAACCGCGAGGGGACTTTGAAAAGTCATAGCTTCCAAAGTGTCCAATTAGACCTACTTTTTAAAATTTTTTGAAGTGAAACTTCTTAACGCGAGCCGCGCGCCGGGAGCATAATTTAAAAAACGGTCACAATATTTTATTGTGATAATTTTGTTAGTTTACAAGCAAAAATATGGGATTTGCTCTATTACCTTGTCAAGACATAAGCGAAAGATTTATGAAGAATATATATTTTTTTCATTTAGGCCTTCCCTTTGTGTTAATTGAGTGGTATATTTAAAAAAACCTACTTTTTAACCAAATCCGTTACAATATGTATAATGGTGGCTTCCCACGGCCCGTGATATCGAAGGCCGGGCCGCGCCAGCTCGGGCCAACACGCCGTGGGAAGGGTGCCGTCC
>MU182191.1:407778-419197 GCA_016904865.1 Pissodes strobi
CGGGCCGCGCCAGCTCGGGCCAACACGCCGTGGGAAGGGTGCCGTCCCAGATCGTCCGGAAAGATCCGTGATTGCGCGCCCCCCCATCCGCCGCAAGTCGGTAACTTCAAAGGCGCGGCCTGGCCTGATCTGTTGCGACCTGTCGGTGTCGGTTGTTATCTGTGATTAGGGTTGATTTTTGGGGCCATTTCCCATTTTAATACGTTCTGCCAAGACCCAAAGCTGGACGCCAACTGTCCCAATTTTCAATCATGAATCGAATTTGCCGCAAAACAAAACGCCCATCGAAAAATGAAATTTAATTTTTAGTTTCAGCACAAATTTAAAAAATATTCTAATGATATTTCAATTTATCGCATCCATTCCAGCATTCAACGCGGCCACTGAACGCATTTTTTCGCTTTGCGAAAATGCATGGAAAAACTCTAGAAACAGGCTTACAGTTGAGCATATAAGAAGTCACAAATAAAAGTTAATTTTACTCAGCTTGTAGAGAATTTTACAAGCACGCGCTTAGACTAAACCATGCTAACTTCGGCAAAAAGCCAAAAAAATACTATTTAAAAAAACCAATGGATTATATTTTTTAGTTCTAGCACAACAAAATGTTATTTTGTGCATTACATAGGAATAAATTTCCTTTGTAACATGTACTAGCATCTACAGCTCACTACAAAACAAGGTCACGAGTCAGCCCGAACGAGTTTCCAAGTCAATCTTAACTTCACGCATGGCCCTCTGCTCGCTTCGCTCGTTCCAGGGCTCAATGAAACAAAACTAACCCAAATTTAGAAAAAAATACAAACATAACCTTAAACAATAATAAAAAAAAATACCGACGGGAATTGAACGCAGAACGCCATAATCGGAAACCCAGAATCGTACCACTAGACCACGAAACCGCTTAGAGCCCTTCCGCTAGACCGTATAGACGAGGGTAAAAAGTAACGAAACTCGTTCGGGCTGACTCGTGATCTTGTTTTGTAGTGAGCTGTAGATTGCTATTGTAATATACATAATTAGAAGTACTAAGAAGCCGCCTTTTAGTTGCTTCTCAATGTTATGATGGCTATGTTTTCATGTTACATATTATGTAGGTATCTGTAAGATACATACTAGGTTTACTCTATTCTATATTTGGTTATTTTAAACCTACTGTCAACCAGTCAACCTATCGAAAATTAAGATGCCGAGTTTCACACGACATTTTTAAACGGAACCCTATCTTCCAACTCTTAAAGAACAGGCTCATACAGGCCATGGGAAGACCTCACGCGCGGCGAAGCCCGATCCGTGCTTACCTGTGCTTGTCCGCCGCGCGAGTCTGGCCTGTTCTAATACAGGCCGTGGGAAGCCACTTTTAGGCTAGGGCCTAGGGCGTTTAAGTTTAAGTAGTTTCACTTCAGATATGCGCACATAGTGCACACGCTTTTTTGTACTCTTATAAGCTAATAAAAATATGAAACAGACGGAATTATGAAGATTTACAAGGCACCATTTTTTATTTTATTTGCCAGCTACTACACTAAAGATCCACGTCTCCTCAATGAAAACTGGGGTAAAACCTTCCGAACCTAAATTTCTGATTTTGATATACCTACTCCCTTAAAAAAATTATTTTTTTATGAACAACATCTGGCAAGTTCATCAAAAATGTTCTATTATCTAATTTTTTCCACTTGAAGCCTATACTTTTGATACATCTTCTTAGAGAACCGATGGACAACTAGAAAAGAAACAATTTTTTCCTTCAACTTCGTTGGCTATTCTGTTCTGGCGTACATATAAATTGTGTTCCGAATCATATTTTTCAAATATTTTGTAGTTTTGGCTTTTGTGGTTTTGCTTGGAAGACAATACATACTGGGTCTGATTTTATCCCATTCTTCTTTCTATTTTCGATCGCTGCTGGGCTGAATTTTGTTGCATCTGCGGCTCACTGTATCGCAATCTCAATTTGAAATGCGATTCCGTTTCGGACTTGTTCCTTTTCTAGTTGAAAAAAAGGGCAATATATTTAAAATTATCAGCTGCGATTGTTCATTATACCTATTATATCTTTTTCTCGGCATTATTTAAAACTTTTCGAAATAACTCTCGACAACAAGCTGACAAACCAATGCTTTTGATTGACAGTGACGGATACTTCAAATAATCAAATATATTAAAAATGAATATTCATCGGACACCAATTTTTTTGAAAAGATTGCTGTCACCACGGTTTGCCGTGGCTGTCACCGCCCCCGCGCGCCGGCGCCGTTTGGAATATACTAAACAAAGATAAACAAAATGACGTCATTACAAATGGGTATAATTCCTGCTTTACTTATTTTAGTTTTGATTTGTAGATTTGCATAATATTAAAATCAAGATAACAGTAGCGTATAATATTTTTTCTTCAAACGTCAGTAAATCCGTCATTACTCGACTGTGAAGGCGGCCGTGAAGTTTCATTTTTCCTCCGCCGGAGCTTTACTTTTCACTTTTCCGCCGGCGGAGGTAAAAGTGTTGTTCAGAGTAACAAAGATACAAACAAACAGCAAAACAAGCGTCAACAACTCAAGATTTATTAAACTAAAATTTGTATTTATCACTCGATTTGTGCACTGCATTTCTAAAAATCACTAATTTAGGAACAAATTGGTTATTATTTAATCAAACTTACTCAATAACTGCTTATCAATACGGAATTAAAACGCAATCGGAGATGCAATTTAAAAAAAATAATTATTTTCTTCAAACGTCAGTAAATCCGTCATTACTCGACTGTGTAGGCGGCAGTGAAGTTTCGTTTTTCCTCCGTCGGAGCTTTACTTTTCACTTTTCCGCCGGCCCCGGCGGAGGTAAAAGTGTTGTCATAGCAACATAGATACAATACAAACAAACATCAAAATAAGCGTCAACAACTCAAGAGTTATTAAACTAAAATTTGTATTTATCACTCAATTTGTGACTGCATTTCTAAAAATCACTAATTTAGAAACAAATTGGTTATTATTTAATCGAACTTACTCAATAACTGCTTATCAATACGGAATTAAAATGCAATCGAAAACGCAATTTTAAAAATATAATTATTGTTGACAGTGTCCACTGACAGCTTTATGTTACATTACTATAGCAACAACCTGAGCCTATTCACCGACATCGCACCGGTCTAAGCCGCCTTGCGAACCCACTTATCTTTAATAATAATTATTATTACTATTAAAAAGAGACGTTTTTGGATTAATTTGTCGACATTTGAAGAAAAAACAGCATATTTTATTTGGAGGAAAAGTTACTTTTCATGGCTTGCTCTCTATTACCAGCCTCACTCCGTTCGGCTGTTAAACACGAGCGCGCCATGAAAAGTATTACTTTTCCTCCATATAAAATAATATACTATTGTTGACAGTGTCCACTAACAGCTTTATGTTACATTACTATAGGAACAACCTGTGCCTATTCACCGACACCACCGGTCTAAGCCGCCTTGCGAGCCTACTTATCTTTAATAATAATTATTATTATTACTATTAAAAATAGATGTTTTTTCATTAATTTGTCGACATTTGAAGAAAAAACAGCATATTATTTGGAGGAACAGTTACTTTTCATGGCTTGCTCTCTATTATCAGCCTCACTCCGTTCGGCTGTTAAACACGAACGCGCCATGAAAAGTATCACTTTTCCTCCATATAAAATAATATACTATTAATCAGGAGATCTGAATCCACAAAATACTAAAATTATATCAGATTTGACAGCGAGCCATAATCCCATAAAATATGGCGGGGTATTTTCATAAGGATTTAAGCAAAAATCCTTTGTTTTGTACATCATAAACGAATTTTTATTTCATGTCCTAACCTAAACACACATCAAAAGCATTAATAACTTAGGAAGTAAGCATAACTTACACTAACAGAAAATTTCTTAAAATAAATAGAGATAATACCCAATTAATGGGACCCGATATGTGAATTAAAATGTAACAAGGCGCAAAACCGAAATACGAAATAGTCTGTATAATATATATGTACAAATAAATATTTGTTAAAATAAACAGAAATGATAAATAATGAGACGCTATTTTAATCCTTTGAAACATATATTTAATCAGGGAAATTAATGTCGCCCCTTACAAAACTCTTTATGGAGCGTGGAAATATCATCCAGACTACTAGCTTGGCATCGTTAGCAAAATAGAGGCGATGCGTCATAAAACTCAATGTCCAAAGAAGTATTTATGTCGATTTTGTTAAATACAGACAGCATCATCCATGTTCGAACTTCATCAAGCTTATCGACCAAAGACACTATAAACGTATGCTACCGCGAAAAATAGTCTATTTTTCTTTTCTTTAACTGCTTCAAATTTACAGTTCGTAACAATTTGGAAAAAACGTTGTTATAATATGTTACGGGAAAAAGGTAGGGATATTTTTCTTCAAAAAATACATAGAAAGCAATAAACCTCCACCTGCGAACATTATGCAAAATCAATTCCTCTCTCTCCTTTAAGCGCCTCTTTTGTTCCTGCATCGTTCCCTGCCGCCCGTACACCCGCAGGAATATCTTTTCAAAGGAGCAGGATTGTAAGGATTAAGACAATCACATTTTTCGAAGGCTGAAAAAGTTCCCTGCTCCAGAATTAAAAGGATGAGATCGACAGGATGATATTAAAACAAAAAAGAAGCCCCGCTGGTATATTTTAAAGGAGAAACGAGATTGGAGGATATCTTTTTTGTTTTTTAAATTATGTTTCTCCTACAAACACATTGTAAACCAGTCTCAGTGTAGGTTTAATTAGCTCTATAGAAATATTTTATTTCTAACAGAAGTAATTACGAACTATTAATATGCATTAAATAAGTGCTGAGAATTTTTATATAGGGTATTCCATAACTAATTGATCATTGATTAGCTAGTGAGAGTAGATGTCAAAATATATGGAAAGCTCCAAAAATGTCATAGTAAAATATGGCTCGATTAGGAAATCATCATCATAGTCATAACCTCTTGCCAGACATGTTGTGAACTCATAAAATGTACTAGGTCAGAACTGGAGGATTGCGGACACGAATATTGTCAATTGCTTTCGCGATCATTAATTGCTTTCGCGATTATTTGTCAGTTCGATTGCTCTTGTGACACTAACGCCCGGTCCTACGTGAGCGATTTGCAGCGAACGCGAACGCGAATCAGTGGCGATGCCGTGCGACTATATTAACTTTTCGTACGGCATCGCCAGCGCTTCGCGTTCGCGTCGACTAATCGCTCACCTAGGACTTGGCGTAATATCTAGCAATTATTTCGTCGCATCCACCCAACCTGTAGAAGAACGGCCACGATGGCTTCCGTTCGGAGCATGGTCCTGGACAACAAGTTTTTCCATATTATCACTTCTATGAATATGGCCGAAAAACGAGAGGATGCGCGTCGAAACAATGGAGGATCGTCGCTTTGTATTTCCAAGTTCGCTCAATATAGAAACCTTAGTTCGGTGGGCTGTATAAGGGACTCTTAGCATTCTTCTCCAGGTCCACATTTCAAATGCGTCTATGCGGTGGCGATCTGCCTTTCTAATGGTCCAAGTTTCAGAGCCATACAAATATATTGAAAATACAAGAGACCGGACCAGCGACATTTTGGTGGCTTTGGTGATATTATTGTCACGCCATATTTTAGTCAGTTTTGTCATGGCTGGCCGTGCTTGTTGAATGCGCCGACGAATTTCAACCTCAAAACCACCTGAATTGTCGACCATGCAACCGAGGTATACAAAACTTTGGACTACCTGACAACGACCTACTGATCTATCTACGATCATGACTTTGGTCTTGGTACTGAGACCACACGCTGCACTATATCGTTCTAAGATGTTAAGTAAATTTAATAATTCATCCTGAGAAGCAGCAATAAGAGTAGTATCGTCGGCAAACCTTAAATTAGATATTTTGATTCCCCTGGTAGTTACACCACCATCCCAACCGTCCAGTACCTGTCTCATCACAAACTCAGAATATATGTTAAACAACATCGGCGATAAAACACAACCTTGACGAACTCCTCTCTTTGTTGCAGTTTGACCAGACATGTTTCCGTCAATTCTTACTCGAGCTGTGTTGGACTCATAGACCTGTTGTATAAGAAATATCAAGTGGTCAGTCAATTTTCCATATTTTAGGCCACTTTACGTTGTCAAAGGCTTTAGAGTAGACCACAAAGCAGATATAGACTGGGAAGTACTGCTCCCTAGCTTTCTCAACAATTTGTCTCAAGTTCAAGATCGTCCTCGTGTACCACGTCCCTTTACGAAACCTACCTGCTCTGGATATATTTGCCAGCTAAAAAAAAAAACCTCTAAGCGAGATTGCAGAATATATAACATAACCTTGTTTGAATGAGAGATCAATGAGAGTAGATGATAATTGTCTGGGTTTTTTAGAGATCCTTTCTTATGTAGCGGAACAAAGATTGAAGTGCTCCATTCGTCTGGCCAGACACCGGAGGATCAAACTTTCTGACAAATACGTTGTAAAAAATATAGGCCGTCATCATCTAAGCACTTCAAAGGTTCGGCTGAGAGCGCATCAATGCCTGTAGCTTTATCGGTTTTTAGTTTCCTAACGGCCTATTCAACTTCCGAAAAAATATCCGGCTCACGCTCGTAATTTAAAAAAGGAGCTTGAATGTGAACATCGGAATAGAGGTTTTCAAAAAATGTGTGCCACACCTCAGTAATCTCGTCCAAGCTAGTGATGAAATGGCCCTCGGTGTTCTCAACTGACCAAGTTTTGGTTTTAAAGTCCCGATTGAGACATTTTATCTTTAAGAACATCTCTCTTGGATGGCTTGTGTTGGCGTAAACTTGTATTTCCCTGCAGAGTTCTTGAAGAGAGAAGTTATTCTGGAAGCAGGTTTTTTTGATTTCACATGTTAATTGTCTATACCGATCTTGCTTTGCGTCAGAATCCAGACCTGAGATCTTAAGCTCTCTACGTTCTTCAATGACGGATAATGTATGAGTGGTAATCCATGGCTGTTTAGGTTGTGTGCTGCGTTTTGGTATTTTTTTATGGCAGCTGGTGCAAAAATACTCTTAAATGTTAACCACATATTATTGGAAGAAGATTCATCCGTCATCGAGGCACTCTGAAAAATCTGAGAACATTTTGACCTAAAAGAGGCAGGGTCAACGATTTCCGTTGAAAGTTTCTGCTAAGAACGTGGACATACCTTCAGCTTAAGCTGGAGTTCACAAAGAAGGAGTTGATGGTCCAAGCCACAATCGGAACCTGGTAGAGTTTTACAAAGACTGATAGATGATTTCCTCATTGTTCTAACTAAAACGTAATCGATTTGATTGCGATATCGCCCATCTGGTGAGACCCAAGTATACAAACGTCGTGGGTGTTGTGCAAAAAGGGTGTTGGCAATTGAAAAGTTATCAATACAAAATTGGAGCAGACGTTGGCCCCTTTCGTTTCTGGCACCAAGACCGAATTTACCAATATGTGCCTTAAGATGTCCATTTTCTACTGTTTGACCAACTTTAGCGCCAAGGGCAAAAACCATCTCGCGATTTGATAGGGATGTGAGTGTAGATTCAAGATCGTTGTAAAATGATTCTACAGTGTCATCATCCGAGTTAGAAGTAGGTGCATACACCTGCACAATATTGATCGGTGTAGGGGTCGCATTGATGCGTAACGTGATTATCCTCTCACTGACACACTTGTAACCGAGAATAGTCCTTACGTGAGCTCTCGCCACCCAAAAGCCAACACCATTGATGCTTTCGTTAGAATTACCCGAAAAGCAAATGAAATTGTCATTGCTGGAAGTGAAGTGTCCCGAACCCCTATAATGAGTCTCAGACAGACCAGGGATCGCAATATTCGATCGAAGCCTTTCATTCGAGGCCTCGCTGTTGCTACCTATGCTCATTTCAAGAGTTTATCTTGGGATATCAATACAGATCTTCAATACAGTAGTCTCCCATTTGCTTTCTGCATCCTCATGCCGGCCGTTGACCAGATATCGGTTCATCCGCCTTTAGGGACGACTTCTCATCCCTAGGATAAGAGAGTGCCCTGACTCTTGTTAACGCCTCCACCCGAAGCTGTTGGTTGACAAGAGGGTACTGCTTATACCGACAGTTTTCGGTACCTTTTAGACGCCTTTTACGACACGCAGGATATACGTTGGAAGATATTCTAACCCGCTCCCACACAGAAGCGATTAGAAGATACAAAGTGTTAAATATGAAGATTTATTTTGAAAAATACATAATTATTTGAAAACTGTTTAAAGTATCGAAACCAAAACACTAATATTTTACATGGTGAAAAAAAGCTCCAAGGATACCACATTTTTAAATTATTTTTATTATATACGGTAGGCATATTTACGTTCCCTGTACCGTGTGTGCAACCGGTTGCAGACACAGTCTAGGAAACGTAATGCGCACCGACGCACTCCAATCCCTATACCGTGTGTGCAACTTGTGCGCATTATTATGGCTTTGCATTGCCCTCCGCTCGCTTCGCTCGCTACGGGGACTCAATCGACAAAAACTAACCAAGTGCTAACTAAAACTAACGCAAGGCTAACCCAAAATGAAGACAAAACACTTTTACAAACATAATAATAAAAAAATAACAAAAACACCGACGGGAATCGAACCCGGGCCGCCGAACTAGAGGTCTAGCATCTTAACTACTCAACCACCAAAGGATTTGAAACGAATTTGCTGGACCCTAAAGACATGACAGCTGGTGAAACTGTCATGCGCGCACCGGAAAAGCCTAGTTACCGGATTGGTAATGAAATATACTATTAAACTATAGTTGTCGAGGTTTCTTAAGAAGCTGAAATTTTGATGATCGAAAAGTTTTTGGGTAAAATCGACATTTCTTTAAATATCCTTTTGCAAATCTAAAAATTGATTTTTTTGAGGCACCCCGTAATTAAGACCTAATCTTTTGACGTTTCTCAAGAAACAGAACTCAAGAATATGTTGTGTGTGTAAAATCACTACCAAAAATATATTCCTCGCCAAATTTTGAATTATCTCTCACCTTTTGGCTTAATGAGATTGAACCTAATAATACTTACTTTAACTTAGTTATTAGATCAGAGAATCAAATAGGATATGAAAAAAAAATTGTAAATCTATATATCACAAAAAGCCAGATCAACTAAACTGTATATACCTATCAGCATCAGTTGGTAGATATCTATTTATTTTTACAAATCATTAACTAATTGTTTTGCAATCGGGTATCGAGGTGTGAACCATTCCACTTAGAAAATTCACGGCACATCATGCAACGCTCGCTCTTATTAATTTGTGTGTTTCTAATGATCTATTCAAAAATTGCTTTTAATATTCTACATTGGTTAAACATTTAGCAAATCATCAACTAGATACTTCGATGTGGTAACAAGAATTATTAATATTTCTGTACCTCAAACGACTTTATAAAAACTATCTTACGGTGTCGTAATATAAATATAAAACACCAAGGCTCAATCCAAAGAAAAACTACTGCAGCTAAATAAAAAGGGTTTCGAACTCCTTCGGGTCATCTTATATTCGTTGGGGGGCCAAAGTTGACCTCCCGGAGTGGACAGGTGTGACGTCACAGGTCCACAAGGGACTGGACAGAAATTACCTCTTTAACCGCAGGGCCAAGAATGGGCGGGAATCGTAGAGATTGAAAGGTCCCCTAGGAATCGCTCCTCTTTTAAGATAAGAAATTGACGTGTCGCCTTGTGTTTTTAACTATGTTTGACTTTATTTCGCTTACGTTGTTTTTCTTCTGTATTTTTTTTTGCTAAAATAATGAATATAATACTAATTTGTAGATACTTGAGGAATATATTCCATGCATATTTTGAAATCGTATTTTCGTTTCAATAAAATGCATTTAGTTTGTCAGGAACTGAAATTGAACAGAAATAATTTTCGTGCTAATCTTTATATTTTAAGTCGCTTTGTTTCTTATTATAAGGCAGAAAATGTGCAACAAACAAAGCTACCGATTGACTATAGATGTTGCATAATTTAGGAAATATTAGACATTCTTGCGCATATCCTTAGGCATACCCAGATTAACAGAAGCGACTGTGAAGCTATGTAAACTGTTGATTATAATTAATAGTGCATCAAGACAATTTTTAGGTAAAATTTAAAAATCAATATTTTAATTACGACATAAATTATCAAGATGGAGTTTTCGGTGTTCGTTTGGTCCGCAAAGTATGTGTCGGCCCTTGCATGACTGCATATGCGAGTGATGAATAATATATGCAGGATGCATAGATGAAATGAAACCTTTGCATTTTTCCAAGGGTTTGTCACCGTCGAAAAATTGCAAAACAAATTTTTGCTTTCCTCTAATCTCATCAAGATAATCTTTAGCAAAGTAAGGAAAAATAATATCTAGCGGTTTTTGATTTCTTCATTTTCTTTCAATATACAGGATTTTTTCGAATATTTCGGAATTTTTAGATTATATGACAATGCCTGTAGTTGTGGAGATAACTACAGATTCGTTTAGAGAATAACCAACTTTTTACCGAAATTATTTTTTAATTTTTACTCTGGTCATATTCTTAGTCTACACAAAATATGCCATAAGATAGACTGGTACATGGAACCCTGCAAAGTTTCACATTTTTTGATCCGATGTAATAGAGACTAAAACAATAAATTTTAAATAATAAATCTGTCATGACAATGGGCCTAACATTTTATTTATTTACCTACATATTTAAATATTGAATATCGTCAGATCTCCTTGTTATTTCAGATGGCATTGCAAATCTCAAAGAACCAAATATTAAATGTGCCAAGTCCCTAAGAATGTATGCGGTGTGATTAAAATATAAACCAGATATGTTTATAACCTATGTATTAAATATATGGTAATATTTTAATAATTTTTAGTCTGGTATTTTAAAGATTTAAATCTAACAATTTAAAACAAACCGGACATATCAAGTTTGTATTTTCTAGCTCTTGCTGCTTACTTCAATTTATGGTCTAAAAACCCACACATGAATAAAACACTTGTAAATATGTAAGAAAACTATATTTCGTGCATTTATAATAATCCGTTCATCCCGGTAATTTAAGCTATTTAAAAATTATTCCTTTTTGATGCGAGAACAACACATTCGGAAAGGGTATAGGAAGGATCTAACAGAAAAATAGTTGCTGCCACCGACATAGAAAAACCAAAGACCCAATATTCCATTCATAAGAGCCCTGGAGAGGTGATCCTGTTATTGCGTGGAAAGTTATTGAAAGTTACTAATGGGTGGGAGAGAGAATGGTATATTCCGGCTCTGAATGGTAACAATGTTCAGCATTTTCTGTTTGTAATTTTTTGTCCGCAGACTCGCCAGTGGCGTATCGGTGAAA